>CAUYON010189581.1:0-29257 GCA_963573935.1 Arctocebus calabarensis
GAGAAAATATCATGAACGGTATGTCAATCAGGTTGATAAAATATCTCAGATTGCATGTGAAGCCCCCACACTGTACCCCATGGTTGAACTAATGTACACAGCTATGATTCAATAAAATAAAATAAAATATTAAAAAAAAAACAAACACATTTTTAATTATTAAAGTCAGTAAGAATATTTTACATATGAATTAAAATTTATACTTACCAACCCAAAATAATAAAATTCATGGTTCTCTGTTTTACAAAAGCATTAAAAATTCTTAGAGGGGGTCTTGTAACATGAATGGAAGTAGCTAGTCTTGGCAAAACTGTGCTGTCTTTGTTTATTTCAAATACTCATATGCCATATTCTATAAAAATGCAGAGTATATGTAGTGCAACAAGGGTTGGAGACACTGTGTCCAAAGCAAGCTCAGATGGCTCTGAATCAGAGCAAAAGTGTGTAGCTGAGACTTTGAGAGTGTGCACTCAAGTGGCCTGAGGGGGGAATTGAGAGTTGTGGCAGACTGTAAAACTGGAAATTTTCTGAATCAGTTTCCACATAAAATATGTTTGCTAAAGGGTAAACAGCAGGATCTGCTAAAGTGAAGACTACATATTACCAAATCTTAACAGTGAGGACAGCAATTTCTTAGAATTTAGATCAACAAACCATTTTTATGAGAAAGGAGAATTTTATCACTTATTTTGCTTAGAACTGCTAATACAGTGGCAATAGTTGGATGGACATTTATTTTTACTATTGTTTTAAAATTTGGTACAAATGGACTTGCTTAACTCCTGTCCGGAGGCAGACAGCTCCCGGGCCCCTCCTTTGGCACCCTACCACTTCCTCTAGGCTTAGGCCTGCCCATCTGCATCTCTGGGGCTTCCTGTGTTTTCCTAACCTCTCCATAGCTCTGAGTCCCTGCAAAAATCACTCCTTCCTCTGAAAATTTTTCATGGCTCAGAGGATTCCTGGATTTTTCCCTTTTGTGTACAGCAGGGGAAATCTGCATATAGGCCAGCCCTGGGGAACCTAGCAATAGCCCAGCTCTAAGTCCCTGCTTTCTGGGGTTCCTCCCTTCACTCTCTTCCCCTGCTCCAAGAACACACAGCCTGCACAGAGGTGTGCACACTGTGTGCATTCTTCAGTTCTGGCCCTTACTCAGTCCAGAGAAAGGACTCTCTGCCAGATCATGCTGCCCTGGGTGGGGAGTCGTGGGAAGCCAGGGAGCTTCATGTCTCAGGCACCCCTGTGGAGACCTAGACCTTTAAAAACACTTATGTCTGCTTTCTCACTAATCTCTCTGCTTGTCCCAGGCTCCATGGGTACAGACAGGCATGACTCCAGGGTTCATAGACTTAATCTGTCAGAGGGCAGGCCCAGCCAGGCGGGCACCTGAGCTATCTGGCTCTGGCCGATATTAGGATCTTAACAGCAGGGTCAGGGAACAGGGCCACGCTCCAGGTGTTTCCTGGTTGTAAATGAAGCCCGACCCTATCATGAATAAGAGATTGCCTTTCTGCCTAGCAATGAGAATGGCATTTAAAATTCAATATCTGAAAAGATATTGACGAGATTAAGGGCCTAGAGGAATTGATTTATGAGGAAAGACCCAAGGAATTAAATATGTATAGCCTGCTGTAATAGGATATTAGGCTGTGAACACAATTTCATTTTTATGATCCAGTGTCCCTTGTTATCAGTCATCTGAATGGTAGTGTTCTCTCCAAGAGATGTTTCTCCCCCCAGGGGTCACCATGCCTGAGGCAGGGGGGGAGGCACTGGGATTGATACACTGGGTCACAGGCTTGGTTACTCTCATACCCAGGTGCAAATTGAAGTGCAGTTTCATCCCCAGGTGGAAGCAGATGGCATTTTAAACTAGGATAGATCTTGAGTAGTCCTATTACTCCTTGTGACAAGAAAATTTGGGCTAGCTTCATTCCATCTTTTTCTTTCCAGGGAGAAAAGTGAACATGTAGGTACTAGGAGGTAAATTATCATCCTTCCCCTGAGATAGGTTTCTCTTCTTTGTCAGAAATACTGTTGGATGGTTTGCCTTTAGGCAAAGCCTTGCTCTGAGGTTGTGATGATGTGCATTTGATTATTTGGGTCTCAAAGTTTCCCCAGCAATCCTGTTAGCTCAGGATCACAATGTTAAACGTAAATAGACACAGGCAGACTTCATCAGCAGGACCTGAGGCTGACATCGCTACACAGTTGGAACCAAAATAGGATGGAGGGGTTGCAGGGTCTGAGAGTCCTGGGAGACATGGTGAAGCAGGAAGCTGTGTGTGTGGCTGACAGAATCCTACCAAGGGGAAAATGATTAAGAGGTGTATCCTTCCATCTCAGGACCTAGAAGCAGGACAGATCGGCCAGAGCCGGCCAAAGGTGGAGCTCAGCTTGCAGGCTAAAAAACTGGGAGAAATCAGGTTGGAGTCAGGACACACAAGACGATGAATCTGGATGCTGTCATGGGCATTGCCATGTGGACCAATGTTAAGATGACTTCTGGGATCAGCCCATGTAGACACAGTCACACCTACCTTGGCCTTTGGCGAGAATTCCCTGGGCCTCATTTCCTTAGGTGATATTCCACTGGCCTTAAAGGCATAGGCCACTGAGTAGGACATCTGACTTATAGAAAAGTTACAGAGATGGAATGACATTTATTAAAATTGAATCAAATAAGTAAAACTACATTGAATTTAAATTACACACTACATGAGTTCAGATATTTTCCCAGGCCTTTATCAAAAATATTCAGTGGTTCATTTCCAATAAGTAGAATAAGGTGTGATTCAGAATGGATCTCTTGAGTCCATTCTCCTGACCCCTAAAACTCCTAAACCAACCCCCAAAGCCTCCTACACTCATTATTGTCATTATTAGAGTATTTTGTGCTGCCTTTAAATGAATTGTAATGTGCATAGTAGCATCCTCGTGACCCTGCATTTTGAGGATAGGGTGCTTAATATTGTTTTCCTCTGTATCCTTCATGATACCCAGCCTACCACTGTGCCCGCAGGAGAAGCTCCATGTTGACTGAAGGCATAAATGATTGCATATTAGCAGATTTAGAAGGAAAAGAGAGCCAAGCCCAGGAGAAATTCCTGAGACAAAAGGAAGAGGAAGAGGAGCGAGAGAAAGAGAATGAATGTTGGTGTCAGTATCTACCCACCTGACGTCAGTTCATGCCTGACTTACCACTAACCAAAATTTAGAAAGGATACTTACTCTACCACCACAGAAGACACGAGATGGGTATTCGATTTAGGGGTCCTCTGTTTTGTGCCAACCATCACCACCTTCTATCTCCCAGCTCCCCCAACATCCTACCAGAGATTCCCAAGTTATCACAATTCTGTGAACATCAGCTTATAATGAGATGTTGCTGATATAGTTCATATACAGTATGTGCACTGTTGTCTGTTTTCTGATGAAATCTATTTTTTTTTTGAGACTGGGTCTTGCTCTATTGCCTAGGTTAGATTATGATTATGTCCCTATAGCCCACTATAACCTCAAACTCCTGGGCTCAAGTAATCCTCCTATCTCAGCCTCCTGAGTAGCTGGAGCTATAGGCACATGTCACCATGCTTGGCTAATTTTTCTATTTCTTTGTAGAGAAGAGTCTTTCTATGTTGCTCAGGATGGTCTTAAACTCCTGGCCTCATGATCCTTCTACCTTGGCCTCCCAAAATGCTGGTATTACAGGCATGACTCACCACTCCTGAACATGAAATAAATCTTATATAATCTGTTAACTATATAAAAATGTCATCTTGGTAGAAAAATTATAAGTAAGAAAAAATGGTTTTTTCTTGGTAAGAAAAAATATAAGGAAAGGGTTACAGCTTTTACAGTAAAGTTTGATTCACCACACTGCTCACAGAAGTATACACAGAAGCATGTCTTCCACAGCCTCACTCACAAGTGGAAGTGATGAATATCTAGGTAGAAGTTGTTGGTGAGAGGATTTTAAGTTTAGCATATTTCGATTTCAATTTCAAATTGACAGCATAATGTGGTTGCCAGGATAGAAACCACGGATTGAGGCAGGAAAATTGAACTGTACAAGTGGTAGGTCTCTCCCAGACAGTGTGACCTTGCATACGTGACTTAACCTATGATCCTCTCATCTGTGAAAATGGAAATGTGACCTCACTTATTCTGGGGCTGCAAATAACATTTGTAATGCTCTTTGAATTTGTCAGAAAGAAAGACCCATTATATACTGAAGTCTCCGTCCCCAAAGAGCCTTACGAATGATCCAATTAAATCAGTGGCCTGGAAATATCAAGATGTGTCCGGTACAGCATTTATTTACCTGCTTATTGTCTGCCACAGTGTTTCCATTTGATTGGCATATGGATAATTGTCTGATTGGAACACACTGAATTGTAACCACCGAAGAATGTAACAGTGCATCTATTTAATGCCACACTCTCAAATGTTAAATTAAAATTATGCTATAGTCAGCCAATCCAACCAAGTGAACTTCTGTAATTGAGGCACTTTGGTACTTAAAAATTCAAACTAGAAAGAATATTATAGAGTCTCATAAATTTCAAGTGAAAGGGACCAGAAAGGCTGACTTAAATTATCTAGTTTTGAACTATCTCCATTTTTGTAGGCCGTCTAGTCAAATGAAGAATGGCAGCTTTGAATCACCACTGTTTTGAATATATAAATATTAGATTACAAGTTTATATCCTATAAACAAAAGGAAGCATTAGTTTTGTAGAATGCAGAAAACAGTCTTGGGTTGTTGCTCTTATTATTCTGCCAGTGGTGATTTTGTTCATTTTTTGGTGGGGCCTGGGGAAATATATTACATAATTATAAATTCTTTGCTTGGATTTCCTTAGCCCTTTAAGAAACATTCCTTTTCAGATTAAAAAGGATATCTGGAACTGTCAAGTAATGAATTAAAATGTCTTAAATGGAACTGCTATTTACCTCAGTAAGTTTTATGTATGTCTGGAACAATAAATTACCCAGTGAAAATACTGAGATTTTTTGTTTGGTTTTGTGAATTTTTTTTTGGATTTTTTGTTAGATCATGGTTCAGTCCCATAGAAATAGGCTGGGCCTGGTGGCTCATACCCATATTCTCAGCACTTAGAAAAGCCAAGGAGGGAGGATATCGCTTGAGGCCAGGAGTTCCAAACAAGCCTGGGCAAAACATTAAAAAATTAGCCAGGTAGGGTACTGCATACCTGTACTCCCAGCTGTTCAGGAGGCTGAGGTGAACAGATTAATCCTAAGCCTAGGAATTTGAGGCTGCACTGAACTAAGATCACACCACTGCTCTCTAGCCTCAGTGACAGACCTAGACTCTATCTCTTAAAAAACAAAAAAAATGTCCAGGCACAGTGGTTTATGCCTGTAATCCTAGTACTCTGGTACGCTCATGTGGGGGGATTGCTTGAGCTCAGGAGTTCAAGACCAGCCTGAGAAAGAGTGAAACCCTGTCTCTACTAGCAAAAAAAAAAAAAACTAGCCAAGGGTGGGGATTGGTGCTTATAGTCCCAGCAACTTGGGAGGCTGAGGCAAGAGGATCACTTCATGAGTTTGAGATTGCTGTGAGTTATGATGATGATGCCACGGCACTCTACCCAAGGCAACAGTGAGACTCTGTCTCAAAAAAAGAAGCAGCCAAATAAAACAAAGAAATAGGGAAACAAGAGCAAACATTTCATTCATCTCTGCACTCATGCAGCACCTGCTATGTGTAGAAATGACTTACGCATGGCCTCTACTGTTGGGGGATGCAGTCTAGTTGAGGAGATACATATGAAATGTGATATATCTTGTTAACTGTTTTGGGAGCTTAGAAGGTAGATGAATTCACTTTGCTGAAATGACTAGAGGACATCTTTATTGAGGAAAAACCCAAGACTACTGCATATAATAGTGTAAGTTCTGCACTAGACAAAGGCACTGGGATAAAGAAAATAAAATCAAGCCCCCACTCTACTGCCCAAGCACACATCCTGGTGAGTGGTGTCTACCTGGAGGGTGGGGCTCTATTCAGTTTCACAAAGGGTCATACCATATGGGTCAATGTTGGCCTGAAAGAAACAATTGAGTTAGAACTTAGTGAATGAGGAGGAATCTGCCAGGCAGAATTCCGGATGGTGAGCTTGTCATAAGTCATGAAAGGTCCTGACGTGTCAAGGGAAGGATGAGAAGTTCCAAAGTTTCGATTTTATCTGTAGCAGGTAGGAAACTAACAGTGTTTTATAAGAATGGGAGCACTTTAATCTTTGGGTGGCAAACTCTCAGAGGAATGCAGGGGTGATGTTAAGGGGGGACCGGCAGAATCCAGAGGAGAGGAGATGGTAGCCTGACTGTGACAGCAAAGGGGCATGCAGAAAAGGTAGAGGGAGAGACAAAGGTGGTGAGTGTGATGCAAGGGCCAAGGATGACTTCAGAAGTTTAACTCTGAATATCAGGGAAGGAGGTTTAATAATGTGTGTTTTGGCAGGAAGGGGTGCTGATAGGACAGGTAGAAACACAGCAAGTCAAGGATCTCATGGGTAGTAAGAGAAGGGAAGAGCTATAAAGTCAGCTTGAAAAGCTTCAGTACATGAGACGCATTGGAAGCCAGGGACATGAATAGGATCACCAGGAGAAAGTACACGTTGAGAAGAAAAGAACCTGAATCCCAGCTGGCAATCGGAAAAGCATGATGACTGTAGTGAGAACGGTTTGAGTACAGTACCAGGGACTGAAGGTCACATTGTAGTAGACAGAAAATTAGGCATTAAAGGAGATAGTGGATTTCATCCCCAGTTACCCATTAGAATTTTTTTTTTCAAAAAAATTATTAATGCCTAGGTCCCTCCTCTTGATATTTGGGGTTAATTAGTCTTCTGTTGGGACCAGAAATTAGTATATATTTTTGAAAAGCTCCCAAGTAATAGTAATGGACAACCAGAATTAAGTACTACAGTTCTTGACCATTATTTTAAGAAGTATAAATAAACCCCAATAGCTAGCAAGCAGATAATGACATGCTTAAAACAGGGTATCAGAGAAATACAAAAACTTTTAAAAATGAAGAACTATTCTGTTAGACTTAAAAATTATAAAGTTGAATAATAATGCTTTTAGTGTAGCTGTGGGGCCGAGCAGCTGATGTATGCCATTGGTGGGTAGATAGACTAGTGCAGCCCTCCTGCCAGAATAGCTTTGCCTTGACCCAAGAGCTCCATCACTGAATATGTATCCCAGGGAAGTTCTTCCACAGGGCAGCATGCATTGCAGGCTTGTAAAGAGTGGAAAGAATTGATGCTAGCCTGACTTGCCTTCACTGGGAAAATGAAATGAATCAGGCAAAATTGGGAGAACATACCCCACAGAACATTATGCAACTATCAGAATCATAGATTAGATATGGAAAATGTTAGCATGGATGGATCTTAAAAAATTACAATTTATTAAAAATACAATAAATAGCAAAAAATATAATAATATCACTTACATAAAAGTAAATACAAAACAACTATATAATATACATATATATATTCTTTTTTAAGTCTCTTTTTTTGAGACAGAGTCTCACTACGTCGCCCTTGGCACAGTGCCATGGTGTCACAGCTCACAGTAACTTCAAACTCTTAGGCTTAAGCGATTCTCTTGCCACAGCCTCCCAAGTAGCTTGGACTACCAGCGCCTGCCACAATGCCTGGCTATTTTTTGTTGCAGTGTCATTGTTGTTTAGCTGGTCCAGGCTGGGTTTGAACCCACCACCCTCATTGTATGTGGCTAGCACCTTAACCACTGTGCTATGGGCGCTGAGCAGATATATATTCTTTTTAAAAGAAAAATATATTCCAAATAAAAATCTAGATGATACTAACCCATTAAAATGATTGCCTGCACTTCAGAATAACAGAGAACCTTGATGAGAATGAAGATATTTCACTTAAAAAGTGTGATTTAGGCCAGCCACAGTGGCTCATGCCTGTAATCCCAGGACTTGGGAGGCCTAGGTGGATGTATTTCCTGAGCTCGAAGGTTCAAGACCAGCCTAAGCCAGAGAAGTGTGATTCCAAGGAAGGATGAGATCAGATGAAGGCTTAAATGGGAGGTGGAGCCAAGGGAAGAATGTATGTGTGTGTGTGTGTGTGTGTGTAATAGAAGGAAGAGTTGTAAATGTATAGATGAGGTGCAAGGCTCCTCCCTCTTATGTAATCACATCACTGGTAGTAAAGCAGAGAGTTTGTCTAAGTAGTATTCCTTTCTTTGTCTTTCTACGACCTCAAGTTCATTTGATTTTTTTTCCCATTCTATAGCAGTGTATGCTTGCTACGGGTATATCAGAAAATTGGTGAGCAAATCTAACAGAACAGATCCATAACCCCATCTACCCAGAGACAGTATTCAGATCTTTTTCTATGAATATTTTGCAAAATTAAATAAAACTTGTTTGTAACCTGAACCTTTCTTTTTCCACTGAGGAGTGTATTGTGTGTCTTTTCTGTGTCTGGAGACATTTTTGCAAGTTTGTTTTTAATGGCTGAATAGTGTCCTGTTATACAGATAACACCATTATTCATGTCAGTGCCCTTCTTCTGGACATCACATCTAATTTATCACCTCAATGCCGTGGTGAATAAACATAGGCCACCTACCTTTCAAGACAATTGCCTATCCTTCACTTGGCTCATTTTAAAAGGAGGTTCGAAGCTTGGACTTACAATTATCTAATGAAGTAAAACTTTACTTAGCATCACCCAAATTGGAGACTGGAGCCAGTCATGAAGGACAATGAAGGAATAGGGCCATTCTCCACTGTTCATACATAGTATAGGTACTTGTCACTGTGCCAAAAAACAATGTGGGCTCTCTGGTTTCTATACTTTTAGTCAGTGATGCGCAATTAACTCACAAAGACTGTTCAAGGAGCCAGTGTGAAACACCTGGGTCACCTCACAAGTCATTATATTATAGGCATGGATAAACTAGGAGGCACTCAGCTTTTAGAAAATTATAAAGAGGCCAGGCATGGTGGCTCATGCCCCTAATCCTAATACTCTGGGAGGCCAAGGCAGGTAGATTGCTTGAGCTCAGAACTTCGAGACCAGCCTGAGTAAGAGTGAAACCCCATCTCTCCTAAAAATAGAAAAACTAGCTGAGCATTATGGTAAGTGCCTGTAGTCCCATCTACTCAGGAGGCTTATACAAGAGGATTGCTCAAACTTGAGAGTTTGAGGTTACTGTGAGTTATGACACCATGGGTTGCACAGTGAGACTCTGTCTCAAAAAAAGAAAAGAAAAGAAAATTGCAAAGAAATCAGCATTGATGCTAGGGGACTATAATAGGTTCTTAAATTCATACCAGAATGGGGCACAGCACACACCAGCCCCAAGGCAAAGCACAATGTGTTTTTCTGAGTACTACCTAACCCTCCTAATCTCCCCCGAAACTAGAAGGTTTAATTTAATCCTTCCAGTTAGTAGTTTCAAGTAAGAGAAATCCGTTGCCCAGTGTTTCTTTAGGTTTTGACTGACCAAGTCCCTCTATAGCCAGCTTGCCAAGGCCTGAAGCAGCGGCCTGGATATTAGAGACAGATCCCTTTCTGGCAGGAATACTCTATCATTTCAGTATCATTAGGGCAGACTTTGTTATGTGTGGTAGCAGAAGAAATGCACTTTTGTCTTTTCAAAATAGTCCTTTGTTGTCAAGGAGCTTTGAATATACAGGGCTGTTTTCAGGGCCTGTTTCAAAGCTATTAAATGTATTCTCCAGCCTATGTATATCTCTCTCTCTATATATATATATAAACGTATAGCCATGTCCCAAAGAATGAGTGCTGGGCAGCAGTCTGGCAGACAAGGCAAGCCTTCCCATGAGTTATAGCTGATAGTGCTCAAGAAAGCTCAAGGCTTACAAAAATCCTTTCAGTGGCCCTGCTTAAAAATAACAGTGCAGGCCATAGCTTACTGTTTTGACAGCTTATATCAGCAGTTTTCTCAGCTGATATATTGATTGCAGTTTGGACTTCAGTCCTGCTGATCTAATAAAACATCATCGTCATAACAGAGAAAGTAAAAGGATCTTTTGTGGTCCCAGCCACTTGGTGAAGTGGATTTACTATCTATAACATGCAAAATGAAGTGACATTGGACAAGTTCACTAATTATATTTTATAATTTAATTTCCTCATCTATCAACATATTGTTTATTAACACTATTCTGCATATGTTTACAAATACGCGTTTGTTCAAAGGAATGCAATGGTGCCTTCATGAATACTAAAACACGTTTTGTGCATCAGTATCACAAACAACCTAATAACATGCCAAAGACTACAATGCCCCCTACACTAAGTGGGGAAAACGCATAGTCAGCTGAAGTCTGGACCAACCTTTAAGACATGTAAACATCTTTTCCTTGTAATTTTGAATGGGTATTCTGTATATTTTAAGATCAACCCGGCCTTCAATCACCTTTATGCTGTCCTTTATTTCACAGCAATTGCTAACCATCCAGGAGGAGTTAAACAACAAAAAATCAGAACTGGAACAAGCAAAGGAAGAGCAGTCCCACACACAAGCGTTACTGAAAGTCCTCCAGGAACAAGTAAGTGAATGAAACAGCTGACTGATGAACCAAATCAAACACCCTGATGCACACTTCCCTTGTGCATCACCCACACAAACATTACAGAAGGTAATCTGCAGCACAATTAGCCTACACCCTGTCAAAGTTCCTGGCACTTTTGCTATGTGGGAGATATAATCTCATGGCCAGCATCGCTCACTGTCCTCAGCCCTGTACCTATTTAGCCTACTCAAGCCCACCAGTGTTGTATGAAAGTTTCTTCAAGAAGACAAATGGATTTTGATGAAGTTTTATAATACTGGCAGTGCAGATATACTTCAAAGTAAGCAGCAAGTTTCTTGCTAAGTCTAACGGTGGGGAAAATGTGTGGTATAACCCAGGGTCGTCCTGCATACATGTGAACAAGAAAGACTGATGCATAACAGCGGTGAAATAATATCTGCCCTGTACATCAGAGCACTTATCCAACCGTGGTGAGCAACAGACCTTTCCTATGAAGTTTGTAAATCTGATCATTTCATTTTAGCTTTTTTTGATACGAAAGTGTGGCTTGACATTGATAAGTGGATCAAAAAGTATTCTCTTACAGTAGGGCAAGATCGATCACTCAGCAGGCAGCAGAGTGAAATCTAAGCCCACTATCTACGTTGGAGGAGCCTGATGAGAGCTCTTGAAATGCCTTCCTATTTCTGGCCTTCACTTGCTGCCAACAATATAATGAATAGTAATTAGGAGAGAAAAAAAATCACATCCAACCCTCTATGGGTTATTAAATGTAGGTTGTTTTAAATTTTTCATTCACACATAGTAGTTTATGAGAATATTATTTATATGGTGTAATTTCAAAGGTGACATTTTAGAAAATAAGAAATAGGGATAGTATGACCCTAGTCAGCTATGACTAAGCCACTTTGCAAGTGATTCTTATTATTTTAATGATTTTGGAATCAAGAAAGTATCTTTTTAATTTTTTCCCTAAAAATGTAATTGATTTGTGAGGGACAAGTGAAGATGGTAGAAAGTTTATAGTCTTTTTAAACTTTGAAGAAAAAGGCTGTTTAAACCTATTGATTATCTTTATATGATTTACATACATTTACTACCTTACACTAAGGCTAAATCTGTATGATTTCAGATATTTGACTGAACTGAAAAATCTAGTTGACTAAATTCACAATTACCTACTATCTAGGACACATGAAATCACTGTCCTTTCCACTTCTAGCTTATTAAAAGACTCCCAAGAAAATGGAGCTGAGTTGGGCCATATTTGCTCCTGCTCAAACTGATACAGTTCTGAGCTTTTGCTATTCTCTGCTCTCTCCCTCCCTCTGATTTTTTCTTTTAGGCAGCTTTAACTGGGGTTGGGAGGAGTAAAATTCTCTTTTCTCTAAATGACTCAAATCCTTTATTTTGATTTGGAGTTCAAACTCCAGTCATAAAAGTAGATTCTGAGGTTTGCAAAAAGTATTGATATATTCTTATTACGGCATGCATTTTTAAAGAGCAAAGCACACACACAGACATTGGTGAAACATCACATTTCACTTTCCATTACTTTAAGGAAAAAAACAGAGACAGTGAAGAGGATTCAAAAGAACTAAAATCATTAAGGACCTAGAAAATGTGACTGAGAATGAAGCATTTTTAAATTGCAGTACTAATTGCAATGGGATTTTTTTTCCAAGCAAAAGCTCCAGGAATATCTAAGTCTAAGGGCATCATTTGTACATAACAGCCAAATGTATCTGGGGTGCTGTTGCCACTGCCTAGCTATTTGCCCAAGAGCCCAATAGCTGCTGCTCCTGGTGGTTCTTGCAAAGGGGGTAGGCAAGGTACAGGTTCATTCCATCACCCTGCAGCCACCCAACCACACAGAAACATATGCTGAAACCACACCTGTCACCTTCATGAGCATTGCTTTAGGAGGCTTTCTTTGGATTTGTGTAAAGTAACTACACGTGAAAACACTGTTTCAGTTATCTACATAGATATGGCAACTTGAAAACACTGCAAAGTTCAAATTAATAGCAGGGAAAGACAGACCCTTCTCTGAAGATGTGGTATTTTGCTATTCAAAGCACCTGCCACTTGCTGGGGATCCTGACAGGAAAGGAGAGGTCCTGAGGCATACCCTTCCCACCACTACTTCCAGGGAAGGCCAGATGGCTCCTCCACTCCCCTCCGGGGAAGGCCAGATCATTCCCTCAGCTCTCCAGCCTTCCTGTTTGTTAAGACTAGCTTCTCTAGGTCTCTACAGCTCCACAGAGTCCTCCCTGCCTACATCTGGAGCTTGTCCACAAGCATGAGTCTCAGCAGCCCTTCCTGGGGAGAGCAGCAGTGGGAGGAGGGAAGAACAAAGAGCAGGCCAGGGAGTCCAAAGCAGCAGCGGCCTCGAGATCAGCCACCAGGAGAGGGGCTGCATGTGTAGGGGCTGCCTCCTAGAGCTGTCAGAAGAGAGCAGGGAGGAAGTGGGAAGGGAGTAAATGGGCAGATAAAGATGAGGACGACCTGGAGTAGGAAGGGAAGAGAGCAACAGGCACGTTTACGTTGGTAAACCTGTAAAGGCAGAACCGCTGAAAAAGAACAAGATCTTCTGAGCTAACCTGACTCTAACACTTGGGCACTAGCTACAGGACCTCAGTGGGGAAGGGGGAGGTTAGGAGGCATGGGTAGAAGGTTCCATGAGAAGGAAGAAGATGGGGAACACCCACATAGGAAACCTTAAGCTATGAAAAGGTGGAATTTTTTTTAAGTCCTCTCGTGCCTTGTGGTAATGGATGGTATTCCTATCACAGAGGCTCCCATTTTCTTTCTCATATATGTCACATATTGCCCACAGCCCCCTGTATTTGCCATGTGTAGAACCATCAGTGATGTAGCCGTAAAGAACCATAGTGTACTTTTTCCCTTAAGTGGGAACAATGTGGAAATGGGTCAGAGAGTCTTTGGTCCCTAATCAACTGCCTGTCCTCAATCTCTTCATGTCATAGTTCTTTAGAAAAATTGCTCTCTTAGCATGGAGAGGCTACGGCTTTCTTGCTGAGAGTTTAAGATTGACTTAAAAAAACTAAAGAAGCTTTGGCAGCGCCTGTGGCTCAAGGAGTAGGGTGCCGGCCCCATATACTGGAGGTAGGGGGTTCAAACCCGGCCCTGGCCAAAAAAAAAACAACTAAAGAAGTTTTTATTTTAATATGTACAAAATAGCCAAAAGGAACCAATATACTGAATCAAACACACTAGTGGTGTATGTATAGTTATTTTCTTTCAAAGTTTACGTATTTATTCCCCACTATGAATACTTTATTTTAGGCATAAAAAAGATGATAAAGGAGATGCTGCTTCCTAAGAAATACTGGCAAACAGCTGTGAGGCTAACTTGCCCTTTTCCTTTGCTCTCTGCTTCCAAATTTCTGTTTTGAGTCAGGATAGGATAAAATGCCAGTTAAAGGTTTCCTGAAATGTCCTTAAAAAAAGATTATTCTTAAACCTTCTGAGAGGGAGGAGAATTTTAAATATTCACTGTTAAAAACTTTATTTAAGTAATAGCTTTTCTTCTAATTCTTCAGTGGTTAAAGTGAGTCTTCCTGACTCTTCCTCTGCCAAGGAAGCAACCATCTTTTCCTTTTAGGCCTCCAGAGAAATAAGTCATTCAAATATATTCTAAAGGAAGACATGTATAGTAGTAGCATTGCAGCATGTTAAAATTAGCTGAAAATGTATCACTCCCAAATAATCGTTAGTATAACATCATTTAGCTGGTGGCAACTTGCAAACACTGTAGGGTTTAAATTAATAGCGATCTGACTAGGAAATGAAATCATTTATTATTCTTAAAAAGCAATTTTATACATTTTATGCCTATGGAACTGCTTTCTAATCTTATTATTTAAAAAATAATGACCAAGACCCATTTATTTTTTTCCAGCCATCAGGCTTCATAAAATATTGGTCTCAAACTGGCTTCAATAAGGCTCATTAGAAATATGTGCTCCATCTGTTTTACCTCATTGGACATTTTATAAAATGCAACCTCAGATAAATCAGTTAAAAGATGGTAGCAGCCTTAACAGATTTTTTTGTTTTGTTTTTCTCTCTCTGTGTGTCTTTTTTTTTTAATTTGCAGTTAAAAGGCAATAAGGAATTGGTGGAGACCAATGGCCACAGCCATGAGGATGCAAACGTAGGTACCACAATCCTGCCATTTCTCTTCTTGCTTGATGTTGGTTGTGATGTGTTTACATTGGTAACCAAGTAAAAATAGAATGGGAGTCTATAACATGTTATTTGCCACATAAAAGAAATAAGAAGCCTTGCCTTTCAGTAGCTTAAGATTATTATATATGATTTGGCAGAACAATATGGTTGATAGGCACTGTTGTCGTTAACTTCATTTGTCAGATGTCAGTTTAGAAGTACTTGAGCTAATCCTTACCATCAAAAATTCTAATCTCAAGGAGTTTGTTTGAATCCTTTATATTCCCAAAGCTATAAATTGGTGATACATTGGGGGAGGCAAATGGAATGAGGCTCAATAGGGTAATAGATGGTATAGTTCATTTTTATTTGTTATGTTTACCTGCTAACAACTAATATACTGAAAAGATCTCAGAGCCACTCCCTTCTCTCCCTACTCTTGAAAGTATACCTCTCTTTTGTTACTCACCAGAATGGTAGCATGCTGTGCCCATCACAATTTGTGATGGTACAGGAGCCCAGTTGGCACCCTTGCTTCTTCTCTTAATATTCCTTGAATCAAGTATTCTTTGTGTCTTGAAAGCTTTTTAGTCTCAGGTGGAATATTCTACCATGTAGATCATTGTCTCTGCATATTTGATAGGGTTTGTTTGTTTGTTTTTTGTCTTTTTTCAATCTCTTTGATACCCGTATGTATTTGATTATTCTCATCACAGAAAATGCTTACCAAGCAGTTCCTTTCACATAACACAGAATTAGACATGGTAATGAATGCCTGATTACACCAGAGCTAGGAGAAATTATATATTTCATGTTCACTCTTGTTTCAATTATATACAATAGACAGCCTAATATTCAAAGTACAAAAAAAATCCCTCTTAATCGTTACTGTTTCTACCCAACAGATATTTAACATATGGTGCTTAGTGAGGACCAACTGTGTTCATGGAGAACCACGACTTTCTAGGGAGGTAGGCTTGGGGGTTACAAGAAATATAGGACTTGCCATCTGCCCTCAAGGAACTTATGACTGACTGAGTTGAGGATTAAGAAACATGATGATATGCAGGATATAATAAGTGTACATGAAAGAGAGGCAGCTGTGACGTGATGTACTTTGAAATCCAGACTTGCTGCTTATTAAGTGTGTCAGCTTGACAAGATACTTAGCCTCTCTGAGCTTCATTTTTCTCATTCGTAGAAAGGATGACAAAGCCTACCTCAGAAACTTATGACATTGTAATGAGCAAAGGTGTTATGTTTATGATTTCTTTGTGCTGGGAAAGGCTTCCTGGATCCGTGGTACTTGGGTTTCACTTTGAAGAATGGATAGGATTGAGAAAGTATAGACTATAGCGATATCATGAAACTATTGCTGCAGAGCCTAATGAGCAATACTGTGACATACACAGAGATTGTTCCCTCTCCAATACCACATGACCTGCAGCCTTACCCTGAATCCCTTCTTCAGGACCCTATCTTCCAGGGGCACCCCATTGCTGCTTTATCGACCCCAATATTCATCTCCACTCCACATACAACCAGTCTGCCTGTGCCTTTGAAGGATGAAGTGGCCGTGTGCCTCAATGTCCTGATCTATAAAATGGGGATGATATTTCCTACCATTCTTTCTTTAAGGCTTATTGTGAAAAGCAAGTGATGTGGAAGCACTTTGCAACTCTGAGGTTCAATCTGAGTGGATGTTTTAACTTGAATTAACTTAGGTGATACATGTCAAATATTCAACTGATAGGCCCTTTTTTGAGAAATGTTAAAAGTCATTTATTGTTCAGGGAAAAACATAAAGGGAGAAAATCTCTGAGGGTTTTTGTCCCTTCTAAAGGAAAGCTTCTAACTTTTTAAGATACCTCTCTAGAGCTCATGATGTAGGCTTTGTAATCAACTCAAAGAAAGGTCTGTAGGGAGGTGGGGTTCCAGCCACACAGGACATAGGAGCAGCTCCTTGACACAGGATTGGGAGACACCTGTGAAGTAGCAGAGCCTGGCAATCCTCACCAGCTAGCCTGCTGGTGGCCACCTCCCTGGCCCAACAGAGACTATTACAGGCACCGCCTATTTTGTGAGGGGTTTCCTAGTTGATAAATTATTCACTTGTTCTTCTCTTTTCTGCCTGAACTTTTTCTCCTTCTAGCACTTTCCCTAGTACCTCCACTAGGGTTATATGAAAGAAAAGGAAAAAAAAAATCATTTTGGCCATGCTTTAGGAGCTCTAGCAAAATACTTTGAAAAGATATTTTTAAATGTCTGAAATGAAGTCTCCATCTCATCTGACCATCTCATTAACCCTGTAGTGGCCAAAAGAGTTGAGGTTTTCAAACCAGACCAAGAGTTTGAATCCATTCTGATCATGAATAGCCATGTGACCCAGGCAAATTCTCTGACCCTTGTGAACTTTACCTTCCTCATTTGTAGTACACTAAGTAAAAACTGTGCAGATAAACACCTGGCTGAGGGTATATACTCAAACAAGTATTAATTCCATTTTCATGCATGCATAGAATTTATTATAGCAGACAGAGCTTTAGCAGGATGAATATTAATGCAAACCACAAGGTTTTAAGCATTGGGCCCAGAGGCTACTGACTCAGACATATAGATTATTTTTCAGTATTATTACGCACATCTGGAGGCAAGAATTTCACGCATTATTATTTATTTGTAATAATTATATGGTGAAGTGGTGCCGAGTTAGCTGGGTATTCTTGTGAGAGTTGATAAATTTTTTGCAAAGCTAGTGTACTTATTATAAAAGTTTTTAAAAAGCACATGAAGCTTGCAACTTATAGAAAAGAATACAGAAATAGAGGTAAGGAAGAATAACTTTTAGGATCTCATTATTCAGAGGTAACCACTGTTAACATTTTATTTTAATTTTATCCAGCCATGTCCATTTACATAACCAGGAGAAAACCCCATCAATAAATGAAAAAAAAAGTAGTATCATAGTATCATATTATCAAAAGTTTTGTCCTTTTTTGATTTCTCATTATATTGTAAGTATTTTTCTTATCACCAAATGTTCCTAAAAGACGTGATTTTTAATGGCTTTATAATGTAGATATGAAATAACTAAACCATGTGCCTTGGTGTTAGGCATTTAACTTTTCATTTTTCCTATTATAAATAATGCTGTAATTAACATGCCCATTAATCTTGGTATCGTTTTTCATATTTATTTCTGGAGGATACTGTACATTTAATAGCTGTGTCATGAAGTCTGGCAAGGAGTTTCAGACTCCTGAAATCGCTGGGCATTCACAATGTCAGTGCAGGCATTCACTCTTACAGTGCCCATTAGTTGTCCTAAAGGGGTGCACAAAAAATACATAGAATAAATTAGAATAAATTCATTCTATTTTCTTAGTCTCAGGAGTCACTTAGCTTATGGTCTGTTACAATTTTCTATTGTTTTTGCATTTTACTGAGCAACAACAGCATCTGAAGAACACCTTGTCCAGGATTCTTGAAATCTCAAAACAGATATACCCTTAAAAAGCCCAACCCTTGTCCTCATATCTCAAAATTGCCTGTGAGGTCATGCGCATGAGAAAAGTTTTCTGAAGGCTGATTTAAAACTCATAAGGCCAGAAACTGAAGTCACCTGCAAAGGCCTTGTTCTCCAACAGGACTTACACAAATCCAGCTCATACTTGGTGATTTTAAACAGCTTTTTCTTTGTATTTGGAACTGGACAGACTAATGACAGATGGACAGCACCTCCCCTTAAGTGTACCCACATTTAAAACAAGCTATTATCTCAGTTCCTTTAAGGATTTCAGTTATTCCAGACCCAATTTCCTTTCCTGGAAACCAAAGCTATAAATTTTCTTTTCATCTCTGTCTCTGAGCTGTCTTCTCATCTCTAGGACTACTGAATAACAAGCTGGTCCCTGGTAATTATGTATAACAGATGTCAGCATCTTGAATTTAAAAAAAAAAGAAGTTAATCTGTCTTTACCTTACATTCTTTTTGATGACCTTCCTCCCTGCAGTATCACTACCTGTGATCCTTACTTGAGTATCTGGTAAGACAGTGGAGGGAAAGGAGAAGGGAGGAACATGGGAACAGGCTGGAGGGATAAGGTAAAGTAGCAGTGCTTTAATAATAAAGCCATGAACTAATCTTGCAGTGTATAGAACAATATGATCTAAAGTTTTCCCTGAATTTTGTCTCCTCCCATTCTTGTTTCTGTTATAGGAAAATCACTACCTCACAGTCCTCTGTGTGCACAATGCATGGTCCCATGTGGGAGTTAAAGAAACCACTTGCAATCTGTACAGAGGTTTATTTGGTGATGCTGAAGGTTACTGATGTCAAAGAGAAAACTCTTCCTATGCAGCAATAAAACAAAAACACAAAAGAAAAAAAGACTTTTCAGTTTTTCACGTCACCTCTGTGAGAAAGTAAATCCTCAGAGCTGTCTTTAAATCTGTCACAGAAAAGATGTTAGGAGCGTATGGAAGAGATATGTGCAAAGAACATTCTTCAAGTTTAGTAGGCCGCGGCAGGAGGCTATCGTTAGCCATGTATTTTAATGATGTATGTGCGGGAACCTCCAGAGCACAGGTATCTTTGCCCAGTTTCAGAGTATGGCTTTTCACCCTTTAGGCATGTAGGTATGAGAGATAAGAATACACACTGATGGGCTCCACAACGGGAAAATAAAAAGAAAACCTCTGCGGACAAATAGGGACTATGTCCTTAAAAGTAAAAAACAACCCAGGCTCTATCCTTTCTTCCCCCTAGAGACTTTCTGCCTGGTCTTTGGGGCCCCCAGTCTTGAACTGGGGTGAAGGAGACACCTTTCTTGTCTTTGTAGAAAGAAAAGCCGTTATCTCAAATAACAATGACTTTCAGCAGATGTAAAGACAGTGTAAAGAGTCACACACCCGACCCCATCCCATGTCTCTTAGTGTTTTCCAACCTTACTGATCTCATGGCACACTCAAATCTATAGTTAAACTTTCACAGCACACTTAAATTATGTTGACCCAAAAAAAGAGTAAAAAAAAAAAAATAGAATATACTTACTGTGCTTTGAATTTCTTTTGAAAATAATTTAATTAGTGATCTTTAAAATTTTTTCAAGGCACACCTAAGACCCTTTCACAGCACACCAGTTGAAAATTGCTGCTCTGTCAGAAGGAAAACAAGCCCCACCCCACAAGGACTGAGCCTAGCAGAAACTGCAGCGCATCCCTTCCATCCCCCCCAACCCCAACGCGTTCTTCTCACCCTCTGTCTCTGCTCTTGGCCTACACAGAGAGTTTCACTACTTCATTTATATCCCAGCAAGCCTCACATCCCTTTTCTGCTCAGTACACCCACCCACATTCACTGAGAGAGGCAACAGAGTGCAGGTGTCAAAACTGACTGGGGCGCCAAGAGCCCAACTCAATCCTAGCTCTGCCACCGACTCTGAGCCATATACTGAATCCCTGCACCTCCATGTTTTTTTCACCTCTGAAGTGAAGGTAACAATCAAACCTACCTCATAGCGTTCCAACAAGCCTTGCATCACAGTACTGATGTGATCCGTAAATGTCTGGTGTTGTTATACTCCAGCCTTACATGTGCCAGATGCTATACTAGGTTCTGGGAGACCCATTGATGGGTAATAAAGACGTAGTTTCTGCCCCAGATGGAGGCGACTCCCTGTGCCTGTACCCTGCCCTCACCCAGACCTATTAGTCATTTCATTGCATCAGCACTCGCTCTCGCCTTTGGGTCAGCATTGCCGTGAGAATATTTCTTGGGGACAAGACCTGTAATGGAAAGATTGGCTGAAGTTGGGGTAAGAGTCTGTTGGGAGTGGGTTTCAGGGAGTGCTACACAGACAGCTTCAAGTTCTCCAGAAAGATCAAGTGGGAAATCAGTAGCCACTTTCCTTTAGAGAGAGACGGATCCATGTCTATAGATACCTAAAGACTTTCCATGGGTGAATATTTCCTTCACCCTGTGCATGTTGCCTTGCTCACATATTAAATTCTCACTCCAACATCTCAGTCTTTCCCTCCAGTTTCAGCTCTGGTAGTAATAATTATCACTTCTCTCCTGCCAGTGCTTGCTTCCTACCTCCACCACCTAACCTCTCACCCGTGCTCCCATGCAGTTGTCGCCCTCCAGCAGCCTCTCTGCCTGTTCTGTGAGGTAGTCGCATGCCCTGCCATCTACTGGGAGACCCATCATTCCACCTGGAAAAGTACATGCAATCCCAAGCCAGCACTTTGTGAAGGCCAGTGATTGGAAGAGACCTGGTTAGTTGCCCCCGACCAGTAGGTGAAGAGCTATAAGGAAAAATTAGAGAAAGAATTCCTGTTAAAAATGGCAGAAGCTACCTCCAGGGTGAGTGCTTTTGTTTCCAGTCAATGTTCAAGAGTAGTTTCCTAACTGGGTACCTCTCTGCTGACAGTTTGTGTTTCCAAAGCTGGAGCTTAGGGCTAGGGTTGGTGGTACCTGCTTAGCTGGTAGTGGATTTGGAACATGTAACAGGATTAGCAAATGCTTGGTAAAGCCGACAGACTAAGTCTAGAGAAATGAAAATGCTTCTTCCTCCAGGTCAGGTTAGAGAAACAGGCAAAGAAAACAAATTTCAGTGCTGTGTGAAATGGTCTGACATGGATACCTATGTACATAAAAGCAAGATCTGAACAAAAGTTATTCATTTTGGAGATGAGAATGTCCTTCTCCCAAAAGGTTCATGATAATCTTACCAGATGTAAAAAGCAAAAGCAATCATTTAGAATGGAAGATTGTTGTAACTTTTTTTGAGCCAACAATAACATACATATAAATATGCCTAAATCCCTTTTTTTTTTTTTTTTTTTTTTTTGAGATAGAATCTCACTTCATAGCTCACAGCAAACTCAAACTTCTAGGCTTAAGCAATTCACTTGCCTCCGCTTCTCAAATAGCTGGGACTACAGGCACCCGCCACAATGCCCACATGTCTTTTAGAGACAAGGTCTTGCTCTGGCTCTGGCTGGTCTCAAACCTGTGAGCTCAGACAATCTACCCAACTCAGCCTCCCAAGTGCTGGGATTACTGGTGTTAGCCACCGTGCTCGGCCCACACATAAATACTCTTATCTTTAAAATGCCATTTTTTTGTGTGAGAAACATGGAAGTGCAAAAAAAAATTTTTTTTTCTAAATAACCATCTGCAATCTCATCATTCAGTGGTTAGTGTTTCTACATCTTTGCATTTCCTCCATCTTTGTCTCTTTGCATGTATATATATATATATTACATATTTTATCAAATCTACAGCATATCATATAGACAATTTTATAGCCTATTTTTTCTTTCTTAATCATGAACATTCCCCCATGATATTAAGTAGGTTTTCTTAACATTGGTTTGTATGTACATATCTTCAGGTACATGTGATATTTTGATACATTCATATAATGTATAATGATCAAATCAGAGTAATTGAGATGTCCATCACCTCAAATACATATCTTTTCTTTATGATAGGAAGATTTGAATTCTCTTCTAGCCATCTGGAAACATGTAACAGATGCAACAGATTATTGTGAACTCTAGGCATCCTATGAACCATCTAATCCTTACTCTTTCTATCTGATTGTACTTTTGTACCTGTTCATCAGCCTGTCTTCATCACCCCTCCCCACTATGCTTCCCAGGCTCTAGTGACCACCAATCTCCTCTGTCCTCCATGAGAGAGATCTGCTTTTTTACCTCCTATATATAAGTGAGAACATGCAGTGGTTAATTTGCTGTACCTGGCTTATTTCACTTAATGACCTTCACTTCCCTCTGTGTTGCTGCAAGGGACAGGATTTCACTCTTTCTAGTGTCTGCATATTTTTCATTGTATGTAACATTTCACATTTTCTTTATCCTTTCATTCATTGATGGGCATTTATGTTGATTCTGTATTTTGACTGTTGTGAACAGTGCTGCAGTAAACATGGAAGTGCAGGTACTTTTAATATATTGATTTCATTTCTTTTGAATAGATACCAAGTAATAAAATTGCTAAAACACACAGTAGTTCTATTTTTAGTTTTTTTAGGCACTTCCATACTATTCTCCATAGTGGCTGTACTAGTTTACATTCCTGCATACAGAAGAGTATTCCCCTTTCTTTATATTTTCTTTATATTTCAGCATCAATTCTTTTTTGTCTTTTTGAAAAGAGCCATTCTAACTGAGGTAAGATGGTATCTCCTGGTGGTGTTAATTTCCATTTATCTGGCCATTTGTATGCCTTCTTTTGAAAAATATTCAGATCTTTTGCCCATTTTTAATTAGAGTATTTGATTTGTGCAATTGAATTGAGTTCCTTATATATTCTAGTTAGTAATCTTTTGTCAGATAATTTGAAAATATTTTTTCCCATTCTGTAGGTTGTGTCTCTTCACTTTGTTGATTGTTTCCTTTGCTATACAGAATCTTTTTAGCTTGATGTTATCCCATTTTTCTATTTTTTATTTTGGTCCCTATGCTTTTAAGGTCTTACTCAAAAAAATCTTTGGCCAGACCAATGGCCTAGACCTAAAACATTTCCTCTGTATTTGTCTTCTAGTAGTTTAATAGTTTTAGGTCATATATTTAAAACTTTAATATATTTTCACTTGATTTTTATGTATGGTAAGAGAAGAATCTAATTTCATTCTTCTGCATACAGTTTTTCTAGCACCATTTATTAAAGAGACTGTATTTGGCCTACTGTATGTTCTTAGTGCCTTTGTTGAAAATGAGTTGGCTGTGAACGTGTGGATTTATTTCAGGGTTCTCTATTCTGTTGCATTGGGTTATGTGTGTGTTTTTTTCCAGTTACCCACAGTTTTGGTTACTATGGCTTTATATAACAGTCTATTTTGAAGTCAAATACTGTCATGCTCCCAGCTTTGTTCTTTTTGGTCAGGATTGCCTTGGCCATTTGGGCTATTTTGTGGTTCCATACAAATTTTAGGGTTCCATACAAATTTGGTTTCTATTGCTATGAAGACTGTCTTTGACATTTTAATAGAGATTATGTTGAATACTTTGATAGTATTGACATTTTAATAATATCAGTTCTTAAGCATGAAATATTTGGGGGGGGTGTCCTCTTCATTCTCTCTCCTCACTGTTTTATATATTTCCTTATGAAGATTTTCCACTTATTTGGTTTTATTTAAATTTATTCCTGGGTATTTTATATTTTTGTAGCTGTTGTAAATAGGATTTTTTTTCTTGATTCTTCTTCATATTGTTTGATGTTGGCAAATATAAATGCTACCAATTTTTGTATGTTGGTTCTATATCCTCAATTTTATTGAATTTATCAGCTTTAACAGATTTTTGGTAGAGTCATTAGGATCTTCTAAGTATAAGATTATCTCATCTGCAAACAAGGGTAATTCGACTTCTTCTTTTTCAATTTGGATGCCCATTATTTCTTTCTTTTGGTTAATTGTTATGATCAGCACTTCCAGTATTATGTTGAATATTAGTGGCAAAAGTGGGCATCCTTGTCTTGTTTCAGCTCTTAAAGGAAAGGCTTTCAATATTCTCCTGTTGCATACGAGGTTAGCAATGGGTTTTATAATATATAGCCTTTATAGTCTTAAGACATACCCTGTGTATTGAGTTTTTATCATGAAGGGATGTAGAATTTTATCAAATGTTTTTTCAACATCTGTTGGAATGATTACATGTCTTTTGTTGGTGGTGCTATTGATTTGATGTGTCACATTTATTAATTTGCATAAGTTTAACCATCCTTGTATCTCTGGGATAAATCCCACTTGATCATGGGGAAAATGATCTTTTTAATATGTTGTTGAATTTGCTAGTATTTTGCTGAAGGTTTTTTGCTTCAGTTTTCATTAGGGATGCTGGCATATAGTTTTCTTTTTGTTGTGTCCTTGTCTGGTTTTTATGTCAGGATAATTCTAGCCTCATAGAATGAGTTTAGAAGTATTCCTTCTTCAACTTTTTTGAGTAGTTTGAGTAGAATTGGTATTCTTCTCTACATGTTTTGTAAAATTCAGCTATGATGCCATCAGGACCTGGGCCTTCCTTTAATGATAGACTTTTATTACTCTTCAATCTTATGACTCATTATTGTTCTGTTCAGAGTTTCTGTTTATTCTTGGTTTAATCTTGATTATTTGTTGTATGTGCCTGAGAATTTATCCATTTATTCAAGGTTTTCCAATTTGTTGGTGTATAGTTATTCACGATAGTCTCTAATGATCCTTTGTATTTCTATGGTTAGAAATGTTATGTGATTTTTAATGACTTCTTAATATTTCATGCCACAAATGTACTCTAGTTTATTTAATCAGCCCCTGCTGTGGGGCTTTAAATATTATTTGGTTTTGCTGTCATGGATAGTATAAAATGAATATGCTTTAACAATATTCTGGTTAATTTATCCACCATTTAAGCACTTTATAAATGGGGAAGCTTTTATACTTGATTGGGATTTAAGGATAGAAGGAGATTCACTGATTTTTTTTAAATTAAAGTTTACTCCCTACTTGGTAAGTAATGAAATAAACAGCCCATAGTAATGCCTGGATAATTACCACATAAAGAGGACATTGAGTTCCTCACCAGGAGAGGAAAATAACTCTCAGGAATATATGCATTTTGAAGAGAAGGGTAAATTGTATGTAATACCTGAATAATTTAGAAGAACAATACTTAGATATGTTATTTGGGGACTTGGGCTATGAATTCGATATCAGAGTCTTCTTCATGACCCAGGGACTAAAGAGCCTGTGCTCTGTGTGACCTTAAACTAAGGTTAATGGAACCAGGTCACTGCTAACAAAATAAGGCTTGTCCGCTCTCTAGAGAGAATTTGTGAGAATAAGAAGAGTGATTAATTGAAAGTTAAGAAAATGAGTTCTAACCCCAACCTGAAAATTAAGCTTTTATTTTTAATTATGGCCACGAAGTCTCATATAAGCTCCAAACTGTCAATAAGAGATGCATATACCAAGCAATATCATTTTAAAGTCAAATAAACCTAGAGGGCTCCATCACAGTATCCTGCTTCGCATGAGGTACAGCCTAGCGCTGCCTGATACCCTAAGCAACAGTGAGCAGTAGGAATGCTCAGCAGCCTTTGTGAAAGGGGCCCAGAGCCCACAGGTGGTCATGGTGCCCATAATGGCAGGGGGAGAATAGGAAGTCTCCTACCTTCTGCCCCTGCAGCTCCTGCAGGCACAGGACAAGGCTTAGTGGTATGGAAACAGCGAGGGACAAGGATGCACCAGCTGTTGAACTTCACTCTTCTTGGTTTCTCAGGAACCACAGGGCATCCTAGATATTGGTTTTTTATTTAGAATGTTAAATGTTCTGTTGTGATTTTCATACCTCTTACTGCCGCTGACCATAGGGGAAACAAGAAGGGGAGAAGTATGAGATATACCAGCCAGTGCTAAAGCCAGTGCTGGTTCAACTCACCGTCCTCCATGCTGGTCTACTGCAAGGATCCCAGCTCCACACTCTACAGCTGTCCTGGGACAGTTCTGTGATGCTATGAAGTGAAATTATTCTCTGTTTCCCTACACCTGCTTACTTCCAGACCTCACCTGTCACCCGTCACCCACTGCATTGCCACAGATCTCACTGGGCTGAGGGGATCTATAGGAAGAAGACAAAGAAAAAAAAACTAAGTACAAAGGTGGAAATTAGAAAAACAAGAAGGGGCAGAAAAGACTGGGACAGGAGGAGTTTCCTAAATTTCGTGGCTCTCTGCCCTTCAGCCCTTCTGAATAGACCCTGGCAGGCAGGGTTCTTTTGCCCACTTGCCAACTCCCATACTAAAATTTGTTTTCATCAGATGTGTTTGTGGTTGTACAAATACATTTAATGAAAACTTTATCCAAAATTAAGATTCTTGAATTGGAAGCAAAAAACTAAGGCTTCAAATAAAATTATTGGTGGGCTTCCCGGGGGAAACTGCAGTTGAACGTAGAAATTGTGACTCAAAGGAGTAGGGCACTGGCCCATATACCCGAGGTGGGCGGTTCAAACCTGGCCCCAGCCAAAAACTGCAAAAAAGAAAACACTAAAAAGCTATCAACTCTTTGGTCAAGTTGCTAGGTAATTGGAAGTCTTTTGCAGACTTATATGCAAATATATGAAATCCATCTGATGTGGCAAATCTTGGGGGCTCTGGAATTTAACCCCAAGCCCCCATGTTTTTAAAACATGAAAAATAATATATTATTTTTATAGGGTGGGGGATGATAACCAATTTTACGTTTTTATTCCCCCCAGTGGAATGACCTTTTTTTTTTTTAAGTTCAATTAACTAACTGGCTTGACCTTCCACACATATAGCCTATGTCCTTGCAAAAATGCTTGCCCATCAAAAAGAAACCGGAATAGCCACTTCCTTATACACAGGCATGTCTGCCTCACCTATCGGATCTTCAGTTCCTTTCATGGCCAGGACCAGTTCTTGTTCATTACCGTATCTACTTCTACAATATCTAATGCATGGTTTTGCACTTAGTGGATACAAAAAAGTGCAATAATAAACAGTATAAATTTGGAAAGGAAATTTCCAAAATACTAGCAATACTATGTAAATGCTGCATGAGAAAAATGGTAAATATTACAAGGAAATTCCAGATTTCACAGATTCACAGGGATGCTTATAATAAGTACAACTTTGTAGCCAACCATAACTGAGGTTTGGAATCTATAGCTGTCCCTCTGTGACAAGAGAGGTATCTCAGAAACTGACATGGCTTGTACTAAAAGGAGAAGACACTCTAGGAGGCTAAGGTGGGTGGACCGCCTGAGCTCAGGAATTCAAGATCAGCCTGAGCTAGAGAGAGATCCCAACTCTAAAAATAGCTGGGTGTTGTGGCAGGCGCCTGTAGTCTTAGCTACTCGGGAAGCTGAGGCAAGAAGATCACTTGAGCCCAAGAGTTTGAGGTTGCTGTGAGCTATGACAGCACAGCACTCTACAGAGGGCAACAAAGTGAAAATCTATCTAAATAAATAAATTAATAAAATAAAAAACCAAGAGAGACAAAGGAGTGGGAGAAGCTATTCTAGGGCTGTGCTGATGCGTGTGACTTTACATATCAAACATCGGGGATCAGAAAAGTAGATTCAGGCAAATTGCTGGTAAACAATAACTTAGAGTTCATTTACAGTGTTTGCATCATGGAAGAAGATTATCAGCTCCATGTACGTTGCCACTTAACTTCAGAATAGATGAATGGGGCATTAAGGAGTTGTAATAGGTTTCCCTGAGGCTCAAAGATAAATGACAAAGGATCCAAAATGGGATCACCACAACCAAGTTATAATAAATTATAGTTCTGAGTCTGGACATGATTCCAAACTTGGAACATTGGAGAAAACCTACTCTATTGATTTAAGTCATAGCAGGCTTGGCAAGTATTTGATCAAGTGCCTCATTATATCTTGTGTTAGATGCCCTGGGGGGCCTTCCTGTTCCTACCAGGCATGTTGATCGGGCCTTCCCCTGTGGCCTCACTGTGACTAGAGCATACTCACGTAGCACCTATCAGGCTGCATTTACTTGTTAACGTGTCTATCTTTCCTAATTTTTTTAACTCGTAAGTCTTCATTTATATTATCTCAGCCTTCTAGCCAAAATAAGACATTTATTGAAATTTCTGGAATGAACGAGTGAATAGAGTTGCAAGTACAAGATTAAGAGATTGACAAGGCTTGGCATCTGTGGCTCAGCGGGCTAAGGCACCAGCCATGTACACCTGAGCTGGCGGGTTCGAATCCAGCCCAGGCCTGCCAAACAACAATGATGGTTGCAACCAAAAAAAAAAAATGGCCGGGTATTGTGGCAGGCGCCTATAGTCCCAGCTACTTGGGAGGTAGAGGCAAGAGACTCGCTTGAGCCCAGGAATTGGAGGTTGCTGTGAGCTGTGATGCCACAGCACTCTATCCAGGGTGACAGCTTGAGGCTCTGTCTCAAAAAAAAAGAGATTGAGATTAAGATGTCTGAATAGAATATTACTGGATTTAGTTTTCGAACTTGCTGAGTGTTAACATTTTTTCTTTTTTGTGTGTGCAATTAACATATATTTTATTATTCTTCATTACATTATTTCCCCTCATCCCCCAGTGGTAAGACAGAATCTATTCACAGAAGAGAATACAGAAAACACTAAAGGTCCTGGTAGAGGGAGAGAACTCCAGTGGGGAGAGAGAAGCTCTCTCTGTTTCTCTCCCCGTCTTTCCCCATCTCCTCCTTTAGGCTTTTAGTCTCAGGGTATACATAGGTGCATGGGTTCCCTGGCCAGGAAACGAATGAATACAGTCCCTTCCGCCAGGGGCAAGGTGAATGAATGTATTAATGAATGGATACAGTCCATTCATGGAATTGAGGCCTAGGAAATTCACAAGAAATTGACCTAGGCATAGGAGATGGGGGTTCCACATTTAGTCTTAAGTGTGAAGTGAAGGAGACACCAAGGCACAGGTGTCTCCTCAGCA
>CAUYON010189582.1:0-11386 GCA_963573935.1 Arctocebus calabarensis
AACAAAGATATCTGTACCAGAATGTTTATTGCAGCCCAATTCATAATTGCTAAGGCATAGAAGAAGCCCAAGTGCTCATCGACCCACACATGGATTAATAAATTGTGGTACATGTATACCATGGAATACTATGCAGCCTTAAAGAAAGATGGAGATTTTACCTCTTTCATGTTTACATGGATGGAACTGGAACATATTCTTCTTAGCAAAGTATCTCAAGAATGGAAGAAAAAGTATCCAATGTACTCAGCCCGACTATGAAGCTAATTTATAGCTTTCATATGAAGGCTATAACCCAATTATAGCACAAGAATATGGTGAAAGGGGCACGGGCGGGGAGGAGGGAGGATTGGTGGAGGGAGGGTTCAGTACGATCACATCTATGGTGCATCTTAGAAGGGTACAGATGAAACTTACTAATGTACACAGCTATGATTTAATAAAAAAAAATAAGAGACTTACATATATTTTAGCTAGAAACTCCTATATATTCTAAATAAAAATTTCTAAATTTCTTTGAAGTTTTATATTTAAAAGAAATTGCATTGCAAATACAGACATAACATAACTGTATTGTTATGTTGTTATTGTCATTTTTAATCAATGCCACTACAGCAGAAGGTGGTGATTTTTTTCATACATTCAAAATACTTTTCAAATTCTATCTTTCTGACAGGCTTTTAGAATACATAGAAATTGAGCAGAAAACGTTCTATTGACTGAGATATGCTAAATGCTGTAATAAGCACTACACATTACTTTGGGGGGGAAGCCTACTGGAAACAAATTCTGTCTATATTTGATAAGTGAGCAAATTAATTTACATTCTACAGTTGAGCCTGGTGGCTCATGCCTGTAATCCCAGCACTGTGGGAGGTGAGGCAGGAGAATTACTTGATCTCATGAGTTCAAGACTTCTCTGAGTGACAGTGAGACCTCAACTCACAAAAAAATGAAAAATCCAGAAGGGCACTGTGGCGAGCGCCTGTAATCCCAGTGGCTTCTGGAGGTTGAGGCAGGATGTCCACACCTGGAGTCTGAGGTTTCCATGAGCTATGATGCCATTGCACTCTGCTCAGGGCATAGGGTGGGACTCTATCTCAACAATAATAAAAACAACAACAAGCAAGAAAATAAAAAGAAAAAAATCCAAGGAAATAAAAAGAAAAAATAAACTACATTCCACAAAACTAGAATTAAAACCTAGAGTAGGCAGGGAAAAGAGGGAAAGTATAAGCACAAAATAGAGAGGAATATAATAGCAAATAGACAAAGTATAAAGTCTATAGTCATACTCCAGGACAGTAGATACTATTTAAGATAATTTAAAATGGAGCAGAAGCTCAGATTTGTACTGCAGTGTGATGATCAGGGAGGAATTTACCATCTGAAACTATTCTACCTTCTCACTCTACCTGCTTCTTGCCTTCACAAGAAGGGCCTTTGATTCCACTACATCACTCTCTTTGAAATCCTCTAGGAAGGAAGTTTGTGTCTCCTGGAATGATTTAAAAGACCATGTGTAGTACATGTGTATGGACAGAGCTGATATAATTCATTTCCTATTTGGGGGGTGAAATTCAACCTTACATGTATTTTGTATTTCCATTCTCAGTAAAAATCAGAAGATACTCTGTGCTTTGGAAAAATTTAGATTATTAGATATTTTGCTTTTCTATGTATTGTAATCTATTTGGTTATGACAGAAACAGTTAACTGTTGTTTGCAGTCACTGTGAAAACAAGTATGACAATATTATGAAAAGACTTAATTACTTAGTATGTTTGAACATCCAATACAAGTTGTAGTCTGCAAAACAAATTAGTTTTACCCACTATCTGAAAAGATTTCCTTTACACAGGAAGATTTTCAATGTCCTTGATTCTTCACTCATCGACCAAGTAGTAAAATAACAAGTTTTATTATTATTATTACTTTGGCTGAAGTATTTTCTTCTTTTCTTGGCTACAATCTAGGAAAGAAAAGTTGCTTCAGTATGAAAGCTGGAGTACATATGATAGCTCAGTGGTTTTGTAATTGGGATTGGATTGAAATGTGAAGTAATTAACAAGGGTGTAAAGTGAACAAAATGAAAACTAAACCATGGATCAGGAAGCTATTTCATGGAAGTGGCTCCCCAACATTTACCACGTTCCTGCAGTGATCAACAGAATAAGTGATAATGTGCTATCTTTCATTTATAGGTTGCTAGTTCCACTGTTCCGTTTGAGAAGGGTGAATCAAAACTTGGAGGGAGTTAAGAGATGGAAACTAACCTTTGGGATACAATGAACAATGTTCTACTTAGGGGTAAACTAATTGCCCTGACTTCACCACTAAATTACCTGTACGTGTAATGAAACTCAAGTTGTACTCTTTAAATATATTGAAATATTGATTAGTTTACATTCTCTATTGATTCTAGTTATTAACCTTTGCCAGAAGCATAACCTGCAAATATCTTTTCCCATTCTGAGGCTGTCTGTTTGCTTTACTTACTGTGCTCTTGGCTGTGCAGAAGCTTTTTCGTTTGATCAGAAGCCAGAAATATATTTTTGGTGTTGCTTCAATTGCCAGGGGGGAATCCTCTTCATAAAAAATTCTCCCAGGCCAATTTTGTCAAGTATTTTCCCTATGCTCTCTTCTAATATTTTTATAGTTTCATGTCTTAATTTTAAATCTTTTATACAGTGAGAACAATCTTTCTTAATGGTGAGAGATGAAGATCCAGTTTCGTTCTTCTACAGGTCTTCAGCCAGTTAACCCAGCACCATTTGTTAAATAGAGAATCTTTCCCCCAATGAATGTTTTTGATAGGCTTATCAAAGATCAAATGACAATAAGTGGCTGGGTTCATCTCTTGGTTCTGTATTCTGTTCCATAAATCTACCTGTCTATTTTTGCACCAGTACCATACTGTTTTGATCACTACATATTTATAGTATAGCCTGAATTCTGGTAACGTGATACCTCTTGATTTGTTTTCATTTCTGAGTAATGTATTGGCTCTTTGAGTTTTTTTCTGAGTCCATATAAAACAAAGAACTATTTTTTCAAGCTCTTTAAAATATGACAATGGTGCTTTAATAGGGATTGCATTAAATCTGTAGATTGCTTTGTGTAGTATAGACATTTTAACAATGTCAATTCTTCCTGTACCCCATAAACCCATTAATGTACACAGTTATGATTTAATAAAGAATAAAATATATTGAAATAAAAAGATTTCAAAAAAGACTTAAAGGAAATTGATTGAAAGAAAAGTACAAATTTTAAGTAATTTATCTGAACTCTTTATTCTTTCTAAATCATTAGATTTACTCCAAGTTCAAATTCAAATCAATGGTGAGCTTCAGTCAAGATTTGCTTTCAGCCCTGTTTTATCTTGTCTCTTATCAACATCATCCCTCCCACTTTTTCTAGGTCCCACTCTTTCTGGACTTCTCAGTTGTTTCTCACTAAATATTACCTACGCACTCAGAGCCTGTATAACAACATCCTTATTTATATGACATACGAAGATTTGAACCGCTAAGTAATCTTTCTTAGTTTCTTCCTTTGTCATAAATCTTGCTTCTCTTTATGGCTCTGGATTCAAACTAACTACCCTTAACCAAACCTGTTAAGGTATGCACTGGGGAGTCCTTGAGCCAGTGTACATGTCACTTTTCCAGGCAACACTCCTATGTTTTCACAGAGGTCACTTGAAACTAGAGCATGTAAGTGTGAATATAGATTCCTCTCGCTCAATATCATTGCATAAGTAGGAGGTATTGGTCTCAGCAAAGACCAGCAGAAGCAATACAGATGTTTCTATTCATTCCTATCGCCTGAAAGCAGCATGAATTACCTGCTTTTCCTGATGTATGATTGTCAAGTTATAGGACAGGGGTTCAGCAAAAGCACTCATAGCAACAAAAAAGAAGACTATTTCCCTTTTGTAACATGAAACGGAATCAAATAGTTGAAAGCCAATTTTGAATCTGAGACAGATAATATTTCCTGTATCCTGCTATTATTTGTCTCCCCAGCATGTGTTCAATGAAGATAAGTCCTGTGAATAATTATCTGACTCCATAAAACCATTAGGCCGGAGTCTCATGAGGTACCACAACTGTACTAGAGACCAGATACTAGAAAAAGAACAGCCTCCGGGCTTTACATATCATCCATCTCCACTCCATGGAAAGTGTAATGGAGAGAAGATAGAACCCAGAGTGAGGAGGTCCCAACTTACCTGGGCTGGCACTGAGACAGACACTGAGGGATGTGGGCACCAGCAAAAAAAGTCATTTAAAGAAAAAGGTCAGTTTAATTAACTACCATTTATTTACTTCTGTTGTTCTTGCAATTGCCACTGAAGTCTTCTTCATGAAATTTCTCTCTAGGCAGACATCATCAAGAGTTTGTCCCACACTTTATTCTATGATTTTCATTGTTTCATGTCTAAAATTTAAATCTTTTGTCCATCTTGAATCAATTTTTGTAAGAGGTGAAATGTGCAGGTCAAGTTTCGGTCTTTTACGTGTGGTTATCCAGTTATCCCAGCACCATTTGTTGAATAGAGAATAATTCCCCCACTATGTACTTTTGTTTGGTTTATAAAAGATCAGATAGAAAGTAGAGACTGATTTCATGTCTTGATTTTCTATTTGGTTACATATGTCTATGTCTCTATTTTTGTGCCAAAACCATGCTGTTTTGATCACTGTAGACTTATAATATAGCTGAAATCTGGTAGCACAATGCCTCTGGTTTTATTTTTATTTCTAAAAATTGCCTTGGCTATATGGTTTTGTTTGGTTTGGTTTGGTTCTATACAAAATGAAGAACTATTTTTTCCAGTTCTTCAGAGTATGATGTTGGTATTTTAATGGGGATTGCATTAAATGTGTAGATTGTTTTGGGAGTATAGGCATTTTAACAATGTTGATTCTTCCCAGCTGTGAGCATGGTATGTTCTTCCATTTGTTAATGGCTTCTGCTATTTTTTTCTTAGGGTTTCATAGTTCTTTTTATATAGGTTCTGCCTCTCTTTTGATAGATATGTTCCTAAGTATTTCATTTCCTATGAAGCTACCATGAAGGGAATTATGTCTTTGATTAGCTTTTCAATTTGGATGTTATTAGTGTATACAAAGGCTACTGATTTGTAAACATTGATTTTATACTCTCAGATGTTACTATATTTATTTATCACTTCCAAGAGTTTTGTGGTTGAGTCTCTGGGGTTCTCTAAGTATAAGATCATATCATTAGCAAAGAGCAGGAGTTTGACTTCCTCTGCCTCTGTTTGGATGCCTTTATAGCTTCTGCACAGCTAAGGGCACAACACTCAAAGCAAATAGACAACCTTCAGAATGGGAAAAGACATGTGCATGTTATGAGTCTGACAAACATTTGATAACTAGGATCTATAGAGAACTCAAATTAATCAACAAAAAAAGAGCAAATAATCCCATTTATTAGTCAAAGGGAAAAAACATGAACAAATCTTTTCTGAGGAAGACAGATGAATGGCTAAGAAACACATGAAAAAATGCTCATCATCCATAATCATCAGAGAAATTGAAATTAAAACCACCCAGAGATATCACCTAATCCCAGTGAGAATGGCTCACATCACAAAATCTCAAAACTGCAGATGCTGGAGATGTGGACAGAAGGGAACACTTTTGCACTGCTGGTGGGACTGCAAGCTAATACAACCTTTTTGGAAGGAAGTATGGAGAATTCTCAAAGAACTCGAACTAGACATCCCATTTGATCCTGCAATCCCATTACTAGACATTTACCCAGAAGGAAAAAAATCCTTTTATCCTAAGAAAACTTGTACTAGACTATTTATTGCAGCTCAATTTACAATTGTCAAAACATGGAAACAACCTAAATGCCCACCATCCCAGGAATGGATCAATAAGCTGTGGTATATGTATACCATGGAATACTATTCAGCCATTAAAAATGATGGAGACTTTACATCTTTTGTATTAACCTGTATTGAAGTGGAACACATTATTCTTAGTAAAGTGTCACAAGAATGGAGAAGCAAGAATCCTATGTACTCAATTCTTATATGAGGACAATTAATGACCTAGTACATGTTGGGGGGTGAGGAAAGGGGAAAATAGAAAGAGAGAAAGAGAGAAAGGGTGGGGGGGTCACCATGTGTGACACACCTATTGGGGTAAGACACAATTATAAGAGGGAATTTACCTAACAAAGGCAAGCTATGTAACCTGGTTCTTGTACCCTCAATGAATCCCCAACAATAATTTAAAAAAATACACCCTGAGATATCACCTGTCCCCAGTGAGAATAGCCCATATCCTAAAGTCTCAAAGTTGTAGATGCTGGCATGGATGTGGAGAGAGGAGAAGACTTTTACACTGTTGGTGGGACTGCAAACTAATACAGCCTCTTTAGAAGGAAGTATGGAGAATCCTCAAAGAACTCAAATTAGACCTCCAATTTGACCCTGCAATCCCACTATTAGGCATTTACCCAGAAGAAAAGAAATCATTTTATCATAAAGACATTTATTTGTAGTAGACTATTTATTGCAGCTCAATTTATAATTGCCATGATGTGGAAACAACCTAAGTGCCCATTGAGTCAGGAATGGATTTATAAACTGTGGTATATGTATATCATGGAATTCTATTCAACCATAAACAGATGGTGACTTTACATCTTTTCAACCTGGAAGGAGTTGAAACACATTTTTCTTAGTAAAGTATCACAAGAATGGAAAAACCATTATCCAAGGTATTTGATACTATTATGAAGCCAATACATGATCTAATTCACACCCACATAGGAAGAAAACTCAATTCAATTTAAGTTGGAGGGAGGGGGAACCTGGGAGGGGGTAGGCGGAGGACTTGGGGTGTTCCCCCTTAATGGACACAATGTAAGAGTATATGGCACACCTATGGGGTGTGGGACACTGCTACAAAAGGGACTCTACCTAACAAATCCAAATATTTTGTAACCTGGTTGTTTGTACCCTCACATTAACATGAAATTAAAAAAAAAAAGAAAGAAGGAAAGAAAGGAGCCAGAAGAACTATTCTAGGTTATGTATCTCCTATAACCCAGAAATTGAGATAGTTCTACTTTTCTGTATCTCCATGTTACTGTGGAAGAATAGGATGCAATAAAAACATTATAGTAAAATTCAGGCTCTCAGGTTAAGACAAAATTCTCAAATTCCAGATCATATACTCTGAAGTTCCTTCTCAAAAAGGTCTCATGGTAGGTAGAACCCAACCAATTCTTTAGAAAAATATATAATTCTGTCCTGAGGAGGGCTGGAAGTTAGCTAATGTGCTGCTGTTTTTATTGTCTCCTCTGGTAAAAATGCAAATGTTTTGTTTATTTAATTAATGGCTTTCTTCTCATTAAGTCTGCTGCCACTACAAATGGAGATTTCTTAGCCTATCCAAAAGGGTAAGTATGCCCTCTGCTTGCCTTTGTTCTTGAGGCTAGTTTTCTTGCTTTCATTCCTATTTTTTTTATGCATTATTTTTTCAATTTATTTGTTTCCACATTTTTGCTGCTATACAACAGGGATGCTGTAAACATTTTTGCATAGATTTTGTGGTACATACATGCAATTTCTGTTAGGTATATGCTTAGGAGAATTTCTGGGTTATAGGCTCTGCATATCTTCAATTGAGGTCCAAAGTCTTGAGGCATTTGGAGTTGATTTTGGAGTTTGGTGTAAAAAGGGATTTGATTTTCTGGGTTTCCTTATGATAACCTTATTCTAACTCCATTTGTTGAACAGTCCTTCTCCCTGTATGATCTGGCATGCCATCTTTTTTATACAGCAAAGTTTTACATATTCACATATGGATAGTTCTCTGAATTCTATATTACATTGATCAATTTTTCTATCTCAGTACCAAGTCATAACTGGTATAGCTTCAAAATGAGCCTAGATATTTAGAAGTGCCTGAGACATTTTGGGCCCATTCCTATTTTTTAAAAAGCTATCTTAAATACATGACTTTAGGCTACATTGATAACAGAGGAAAACATTAGAAAATCCCATTGAGAGAAGTAAGTGATAGTCTTGGGGGTTTGTGCCCCAAGGATCAGATTAGAATTCATCCAATAGCATTTCTAAGACTCAGAATCAAGATTTTTTTTTTTTTTGAGACGGAGCCTCAAGCTGTCACCCTGAATACAGTGCCATGGCATCACAGCTCACAGCAACCTCCAATTCCTGGGCCCAAGGGAGTCTCATGCCTCTGCCTCCCAAGTAGCTGGGACTATCGGTGCCCTCCCATAACACCTGGCTTTTTTTTTTTTTTTTTGGTTGCAGCCATCATTGTTGTTTGGCAGGCCCAGGCTGGATTCGAACCCGCCAGCTCAGGTGTACGTGGCTGGTGCCTTAGCCCGTTGAGCCACAGGCGCCTGGCTAGACTCAAGATTTTTTTTTAAAGGTGCAGATATTTTCTTCATAATTAAGTATAAAGAAATCACTGGGAACCTATGTCTCAAATAACAGAAAGATTCCTATCCAACTCAAAACACAGGTAGAGTTCAGGCTACATCTGTATAATACTGATAAAGTTGAGAATAACAGTGAAATATTCCATGGGACAATGAGAAGAATGTATATTCTTTATCTTTGGGATGGAGTGTTCTATATCGTCTATCAAGCACAGTTGTTCTAGGATCTCATTTAAATCTTGAATATCTTTGTTTAATTTCTGTTTAGAGGATCTGTCCCCTCTGAGAGAGAGGTGTTAAAGTCCCCTGTTATCATGCTGTTATAGGATATCATATTGCTGAAACTAAGCAAGGTCTGTTTCAAGAATCTGGGAGCATTTAAAATGGGTGCATAAATATTTAGAATTGAAATGTCTTCTTGTAATTTTCCCTCAACCAATATGAAGTGACCGTCATTGTCTTTTTTGACTTTAGATGTTTAAATCCACATGTATCTGAAAATAAGATTGCAACCCCTCTTTTCTTCTCAATTCCATTTACCTGAAAAATTGACTTCCAACCCCTAACTCTGAGTTTTAATTTGTCTTTTGATGAGAGGTGTGTTTTTTGCAGACAGCAAATAGATGGCTTGTGTTTTTAATCCAATTAGGTAATCTATGCCTCTTCAGTGGGGAATTAAAGCCATTGACATTTATTGAGATGATTGATAAGTGTGATAGCATTCTATTCATCTTATTTTGTGAAAGTCCATTGCTTAATTTTGTCTTTTGCATCATTGTGGAAGCTAGGTTATGTCCTTTAATTTCTGGGTGTTTACGTTGCTGAAGGTCCAATGTGATGGTCAGTGTGTGGAATAGTCTCCAAAATTGATTATATCCTAGGACACAAAACAAACCTCAACAGAATCAAAAGAATGGAAATTTTACTTTGCATCTTCTCAGACCACAAAGCACTAAAAGTGGTGGTCAACTCCAAGAAAAACATTCAACCTCATGCAAAGACATGAAAGTTAAACAACCCTATGCTGAATAACAGTTGGGTGCAAGAATAAATAAAAAAGGAAATCATTAACTTCTTTGAGCATACCAGCAGTGCAGACACGAGCTACCAAAACCTGTGGTAAAAAAGCAAAAGCAGTCCTGAGAGGAAAATTTATCACTTTGGAAGCCAAAAATATGCTCTTTCAGAAAACAGAAAGAGAGCATATCAACAAACCACAAGCCATCTAATGGAATTGGAAAAAGAAAAACAATCTAAGCCTAAACCCAAAAGATGAAAAGAAATATCCAAAACTAAATCAGAGATTAATGAAATTAAAAAGAAAAGAATCATTCCAAAAATTAATGAAACAAGGAATTGTTTTTTTTAAAAACAATAAATAAAATATATAAACCTGTGGCCAGACTAACTAGAAATAGAAAAGCAAAATATTTAGTAACCTCAATCAGAAATGATAAAGGGGAAGTAACAACTGATGAAATATAAGAGGTCGTCTCTGAATACTATCAGAAACTTTATGCCCAAATATTTGACAATGTGAAGGAAATGGATCAATATTTGGAATCACATCCTCTCCTTAGACTTAGTCCAGATGAAATAGATCTCCTGAACATACAAATATCAAGCACGGAGATCAAAGAAATAATAAAAAATCTTCCAACAAAAAAAGCCCTGGTCTGGATGGCTTCATACCAGAATTCTATCAAACTTTAAAAGAAGAGCTTATTCCTATACTGCAGAAATTATTCCAAAAAAATTGAGGAGGAAGGACTCTTTCCTAACACGTTCTATGAAGTAAACATCACCCTAATACCAAAACCAGGAAAAGACCCAACTAAAAAGGAGAATTTCAGACCAATTTCCCTAATGAATATAGATGGAAAAATTCTCAACAAAATCCTAGCCAATCAATTACCAATTCGATTACAGCATCAAAAAATTCATGTATCATGATCAAGTAGGTTTCATCCCAGGGATGCAGGGCTGGTTTAACATACGCAAGTCCATAAACGTTATTCACCATATCAACAGAAGCAAAACCAAAGACCGTATGGTCTTCTCAATAGATGCAGAAAAATCATTTGATGTAATCCTGCTTCCTTTTCTAATTAGAACACTGAGGAGTATAGCATAGGTGGCACATTTCTTAAACTGATCAAAGCTATCTATGACAAACCCACAACTAATATTTTACTGAATGGAATAAAACTGAAAGCTTTTCCTCTTAGAACTGGAACCAGACATGGTTGTCCTCTGTCACCATTATTATTCAACACAGAGCTGGAAGTTCTAGCCAATACAATTAGGCAAAAGAAGAAATAAAGGGCATCCAAATGGGAACAGATGAGGTCAAACTCTCCTTCTTTGCTGACAATATGATCTTATACTTAGAGAACCCCAACCACAAGACTCCTGGAAGTCATCAATGTAATGTCTCAGGATATAAAATCAATGTTGACAAGTCAGTTGCCTTTGTATACGCCAACAATAGCCAAAATGAGAGGTTAATTAAGGACCCAACTCCCTTCACCATAGCCCCAAAGACAATAAAAAACTTAGGAATATACGTAACAAAAGAGGTGAAGGACCTTTATAAAGAAAATTATGAAATCCTAAGAAAGGAAATAGCAGAGGACTTTAACAAATGGAAGAACATACCATGCTCATGGCTGGAAAGAATCAATCTTGTTAAAACGTCTATACTTCCCAGAGCAATCTACCGACTCAATGCCATCCCTATTAAAGCAAGCTTCTAAGACTTTAATTAGAAAGCTAAAACAAAAGAGAAATCAGTTACATGGGATTGGACTAATTGTTTAATGACTTTTTCTCAAACAATGCTGATGCTTCCTGTATTCGTTTTTTAGAATTCAAGAATATCCTTTTCCATCTTTTAACTATTTATAGCTTTCAGCAATATATG
>CAUYON010189584.1:0-14907 GCA_963573935.1 Arctocebus calabarensis
GGCCTGCCTAACAACAATGATGGCTGCAACCAAAAAATGGCCAGGCATTGTGGTGGGCGCCTGTAGTCCCAGCTACTTGGGAGGCAGAGGCAAGAGACTCACTTGAGCCCAGGAATTGGAGGTTGCTGTGAGCTGTGATGCAAGGGCACTCTATCCAGGGTGACAGCTTGAGGCTCTGTCTCAAAAAAAAAAAAAAGGATAGTGAGTATAGACAAAACAAAGGATTCAGGATTCAGCTGTGAGGGATTGGAGGCCTGGGAGCCAAGATTGTTCAGAAATAGCAGGGACTGGTCAGCACAGCCAGGGCTGCAGAGAAGGGACAGAGAGCAGTGGTGATCCTCACCTGGTGTGCTCTTTCACATCTGCTGTCTCGCTGTGGTGGTTTTGTGAGTTTAGGAGGCAGCTATGGTATCACTCCCATTTTACAAATAGGAGGACTGAGGCTTAAGACAGACATTGCCTTGCCCTAAGTCAGAGTAGGCAGTGACTAATTAAGGAGTGGGGTGCAGTGGCAGGGACCCTGGCTTGGGACTCTGAAGCTGAAGTCCTACCTCTTCCTTCTGGCTCAGCTAAGTAGAATTAGTTGGGGTATAGTGGGTGGGCTCTATGTCTATAAGAATCTCCTAGAGACTGGGTAGGGGTGCCCTGTGGCTCCCTCTGGCCCCCACCAAGCCAGGGCTGCTCCTTTCTCTCTCAGCTGCAGAGCCTGGAGCAGGAGAAGGGGCGCTGGCGGGTGGAGAAGGCCCAGCTGGAGCAGAGCGTGGAGGAGAACAAGGAGCGCATGGAGAAACTGGAGGGCTACTGGGGTGAGGCCCAGAGCCTGTGCCAGGCTGTGGATGAGCACCTGCGAGAGACCCAGGCCCAGTACCAGGCCCTGGAGCGCAAGTACAGCAAGGCCAAGCGCCTCATCAAGGACTATCAACAGAAGTACGTGACCAGGGTGCTGGGGACCCTGGGCCTGGGGAGGACTGGAAGGCCACTGGTGGCAGTCTCTCACCCCATCCCCACAGCTAAGTTAGGGAGGCACAGAGAACGGAAGTTGGAGGGCCCCTGGGCTGGAGTGACTGGGCAGCAGAGCCAGCACAGGCCCAATAGGGAGGGGGCAGAGCTACCCAGGTGGCACTGAGGACCCTGAGTCTCCCTGGATGGAGGCTGGCCCACACATCCATACCTACCATCTGTCATTTGCCTCTCCCTAGAGAGATCGAGTTCCTGAAAAAGGAGACTGCACAGCGTCGGGTTCTAGAAGAGTCAGAGCTGGCTAGGAAGGAAGAGATGGACAAGCTCCTGGACAAGGTGGCACCTAGGGGCAGGGCTCCATCTACCACCCACCCTGTGCCCTGGAGGTGGGGGATGGGGTGGGAGGTTGGTGGGGTCTCATCTTCACCAGGGGACAGAGGGGTCAAGGCTCATGCTTGGTACTTAGGTTTGACCCTCTCTCCTTTGTTTTCCAGATCTCAGAACTGGAAGGAAACCTGCAAACACTGAGGAATTCCAATTCTACTTAACAGGAATCATTCCTTGACCGGACAATAATTAATCCCCCTCCCATTGTCCTTCTTTCCCTGTCCTCAATACCCTCACCCTCCCCCTACCACCCTGGGGACAGGTGCCCCGACTCCCCCCACCCCTCCACCCCACCTCCCCCAGCTTCAGGGACCAGAGGGCCGGTATAGGCCCCTTTAAGGTGGCCCGGGCAGACAGAGGTGGCTGGAAGGGTGGCCTCCTTCTTGCCCCATGGGGGTAAGGCACAGGGGCCAAGGGATGCCGTGGGCTGGCCTGGGCGGTGGATGGACACAAAGGACCTGCAGACCAAACTGCCAGACTTTACAACCTCCAGCCTTTGTCTCTGGACTGGAATGGGGCTGGGGCTCTCCCAGCATCTCACCAACTGGAGGCTGCTCCCTGCCCATGGGGCACCTGGGTGGCCCCTGGGCTTCTTGACTTGAGATTCTACCTTTTTGGCCCTTCCTTCTCCCCTATCATTGTGCTGTCTCTGTTGCATTCTGACCCTCCTGCTTGGGGGTTGCCTCGACACCCATCCTGCCCCTATCCCAGAAGGGATAGAGTCCACCCCAGAGCCTGAAGGCTGGGCCTGGCCCTACGTTGATTTCTTACCGTTGATTTCTTACCGTATCCTTTGGGAAAAGGGGAGTGAGAGTAGGAAAAAGGGAGAGTTCAGGACACCTGATCCCTGGCTCCCCTTTCCTGGGGCAACAACCCTCTATTTCTCCTTGTGCCTCCCCTCTCCCAGGTGCCAAATAGCCATAACCTCCTCCTAAAACTGTTCTGAGGCCTCTCCAGGATCCAGGTTTCCTGGCCAAACCTAGGAATGCCAAGGAGGAGAGGAAGTGAGCTTAGGAGCCCTGGCTGCAGAGACCCTGATCTTAGGCAAAGGGAACATTTCTCCCTGGAGAGCCAGGCCTGGCCTGCCCCAGGGACACTTGAAAGCCTTGTACTGACATCGCAGAGATTCAGCCTCACCCAGCCCCTTTCAACTGTTTTCCAATGTTTTGACTGGAGGGCAAAATTTTACTACTTCTCATCTTTGTGGAGACCAGGGCTGCCCTGTTGGTAGTCTGCCTTCTAAGTGGAATTGACTCTGTCTCCCCAGTTTAACCCCAAATTGGGGCTTGGACCAAGGGAGGTGAGACCCCCTCAGGTCCCCTCCCCTCTCAGAATCCATCTCATCTTGCCCCTTCATGCCCTGTCCCAAGCCTTGGTTTTTGTTCATTTTTTAAAAAACCGACAACGCCGTCCTATCTGTTTTGGCTTCTCCTTGTCCCTGTAAATAGACCATGCCATCGATCAGTATTTCTTGCCTCCTCTTTCTGCCCCCAGCCGTGCCCCCACCCCCTGAAAGAGCTAGCTGTCTCAGTGCCCTGGCCCATGCCCTCCACCCTGGCAGATGGAGGGGGCGGGGCTGCAGGGCGTTTCCGGTTTCCTGGGCCAGCAGCCACCCCTGCCCAGCCCTCCGGAGGACTGCGTCTCTGTATATAATATATATATGTATGTATTGTTCCCGGTTTTGTACGGACCATGCCCTCTGTCAGGTCATCCCCATAAAAGCAGCCCCCAGAGCCTTGCTGCCTGGTTTCTTGATTCGCTGGAGCTGGGATGGGAAGGGTCCTCTTCCACCAGCGCTGCCTCTGACCCATAGGGTCTTGCTACAGAGTTCCCTGGTTGCAGCAAACTGCCTCTCTGCCACCATTCAGAGCCCATGCTTTTCGTCCAGTCCTCCAGGACAGGACTGGGAGTTTCTACAGACTTCATTTAGTCAGTCTCATTCCTTTTTCAAGGCAAGGAATTTTGGAGCATGGACTGGGTATGGCTAGGTGAATTCTAAGTCCCTCCCCTGAGAAGTCCTCCTAAATTGTCTGAGCTACATGGAGGATCCAAGGTTTCCTGGAGGTGGTGGGGAAGGAGTGACATGTCAGGGCAGTTTTGACCCCAGGGTCCTATTGAATCTCAGGAGGCCTTAAATAGCTCTGGCCTCCTGCTCTGTGCCAGCAGGTCTGGGTGCTGACTCACCAGCTCTAATACTAATGGATTTGCAAGTCTAGATGCCATGGTTCCAGGGACAAGCGTTGGTGAGGCCTCAGAGAAGCAAGAGCCCGCATGGGATGAGGCAGGAGCTATGGCAGGTCCCAGCGCCAGCCTTTCCTCTCTGGATGCCAATGTGCCAATGTGAGAGAAAACTAAGCACAAGGCCGTCGTGTTGAGTGTTTGGCTTTGAGGGGATCCTCACCTTCACCACTCTTTGGCAAAAGGAATGAAATACCCAACCACAGGACCCTTCAAGGTCACTTTGATGCATCCCTGACAATATCCAAGATGAGTAGCTAGAACTCCCAGGAACAGTCAGCTCTTAAGGCAGTTCCTTGTGGCTGGCTCAATCACATAGGTCTCATTCTTGTCAAGTCAAACTCTGTAGCTCAGTGGTTAGGGCGCTGGCCACATACACCGGGGCTGGTGGGTTCAAACCCAGCCCGGATCTTTTAAACAACAATGACGACTACAAGAACAAAAATAGCTGGGTGTTGTGGCTGGTGCCTGTAGTCCCAGCTACTTGGGAGGCTGAGGCAAGAGAATCATTTAAGCCCAAGAGTTTGAGGTTGTTGTGAGCTGTGATGCTACAGCACTCTACCAAAGGAGGACATAGTGGCACTCTGTCTCAAAGAAAAAAAATTCTATTTGTACACCTTGGGGCCATGTATTCCTGCTACCTACCTGAGGGTGACATGGAAACCTGAGGATGGTGTTTGTGCCTCCCATGGCATCTCCTTCAAGTGGATCATCCTTAGAATACTCCAGGAACCCTGAGGATGCTGAAGACAGATCTAGGTGGCTGAGTCATAAGATCAGAGACTACCAAACCACAGGGTCACAGGTTTACAGCTCCAGAGTTAGAAGTCGCTAAACACCTAGCTTAGGGCTCGGCACCCATAGCTCAGTGGTTAGGGTGCCAGCCACGTACGCCAAGGCTGGTGGGTTTGAACCTGACCAAGGACTGCTAAACAACAATGACAACTGCAACAAAAAAATAGCCAGGCATTGTGGTGGATGCCAGTAGTCCCAGCTACTTGGGAAGCTGAAGCAAGATAATTGCTTAAGCCTGAAGAGTTTGAGGTTGCTGTGAGCTTGATGCCACAGCACTCTACCAACAGCGATATAATGAGACTCTGTCTCAAAAAAAAAAAAAAGAAAGAAAGAAAACCTAGCTGTGATGTACCAAGGAGTGAAATGGCTGGATCTTCCTGGGTAGGAGGCAGGCGTAAAGGTTAGGGTGAGGCTTCTGCTGGGCTGACAGGCTAAGCATCCAGGGTGCAGTCCCACTGTCCCCGTCTGTCCTGCGTATTAGGTGAGGGAGGGGCCTGTACACGGCATGTTCCAAAAGGTGGGCCAAGTATCTCCATCATGCTTAAGCCTGAGTTTTGTGACCAGGGGGTGGGGAGGGGGGTGGGGGGGTGTTGTGTATGACTTTGCTGTGAGTTTTCAGGCCTAAGGCGTGATTTACCCATGATATACAGTATGTCCATGTTTGGGGCTGTGTCACCTGGCTGGGGGAAGGCTTGTGTGAGACTTGTCACCTAAGTTCTTTCCCCACCCCTATCACCTGCCCAGTTTTTGCAGCCTGAGTAGGTTTATCGAGATCCCATCACTTGCCATAAGAGACAGAAATCAGATAAGGAGGATTTTCACATGTCCCAGAAGCTTAGGACTGCCTGGGTGCAGGGGGTCCTCCTAGATGCCCTCCCATACATTACCCTTGTCCCCAGCACTGACCTTACATACCCCATCTCCCCAGCCCTTTAGATCTATAGGACCTGTGTAACCACCACACACAGCCCACCACCTGGATCTCATCAGATGCCTGCAAACCACATCCTGTTTAAAGACCCCGGATATAGCCCTTACAGGCTAGCATCAGAGACACCAATCCCTTCTCAGATCTCCACAATCTAGCTGGCACCTTGTGGCTGCTGGCAAATTCTAAAGACACCCAGAGACCCCCAAACTCTCACAGATCTCCTTGGAGCCTCTAAAGGCTATCAATTCTGTCCCCACTCATCTTTGCTAAGATCATCTTGGCTCAATATGCCACTTGCCATAGTGCTTTGGACTGCAGAGAGCGTCCTGTGAACCATCCAGGAACTCTAGCCCCACAGACTCCACATCTCTCCCCTGATGCTGGACCCCTTGTCCAGCTTCCTCACTTGTTCACAAACAAACCACTTTGCTTCAAGTGTCTTTTCTCCGAGGTGGTGGGTAACAGAAACACCTACTTCGTGGGTTTATTGTGAGGGTGACAGTAAATAATCAGAGAGTGCCTGGCACATCCCGAGCTGCACCGTATGGCAGCTAGTTGTTGCTTCTCACAGTATCTCCCCTGGCTGGCCTGCCACCACCTCCAGCTCAGCAGGTCCAAGTCTGATCTCATCCTTCTCCATCCCCACTCTGCTCCTGGGCTCCCAGCCTCAAGTTCAGCCAGTCCCCCAAATCCTGTCACTTTCTTCATCTTGACATCCTGAATAGTTCTCCACTTGATCTTTCATCTTCATGCCCACTGCACTATCTCTCATCAGTTTCCTGAGGGGGCCCCTGGCTTCAGGCTGCTCTCTGAAATCCTTACCTCCACTGAACAGCCAGGGAGCTTCCTAAATGCAATTCTGAGTCCCGTCCTCCTCCATTACTCCCCCTTCCCCGCTGGCTAGTAGAATAAAGTGCTAGCCCCTCCCGCCCCCGTTTCTCTCTTCTCCTCCTCTTACCCACCCACCCTCTTGCCACTCTGGCACTTCACGGAACCCTGGCCTGCAGGGGTCGCCAACACATCACCCCACCCCAAGCACACCCTCCCTGCCCACTCTACCCCTGCCTCAACCCGGCCTTGGGCAGGCCAGGCGTCCTCGGGTGCGTCTTCACCGCCCACGCTGAAGTGTCCTCTGTGAACGGGCCCGCAGCACCGGGCTGGTGAGGGCATCCCCCTTCGTCTGTGCTCCTGACCTCACAGCGAGCCCCTCCGGCCTGGGCACCCTGGCTGTTTGGTGGGTGGACGTTTGTTGAATGAATGAATGAACGAATGAATGAATCAAGAGCTGTCACAGGCCTGGCAGGGCAGAAGGAAGCCCCACAGGTCCCAAGGCGGGACCGTCTCCCCAGCTGCTCCCACCCGTGCCACTCGGGTGCTCCGCGTATCCGCAGGCAGAGAAGTAGCGACAAGTAGGATCCTCCGGCCGGGCGCCGCGCCGGCCGCCTCCTCCCACTGCGTCCTCCCGCCGCCTCCTCCCCTCCCTCTTCCCTCCCGCTCTTTGTCTCCGGGGCGCCGGGCCTCCCCGCCACGCGCCCCCTGCATTGCCCCTTCTCTCGGGGACCGCTGCGGACCCCAGCTGACGCGACGCTGAGCGAGTCTGCCAACCCGGCTGGGGGCCCCGCGTCCGGCCAGGCCTGGCGGGCGGGGGCGGGGCGGGAGGTGGCGCTCCTCTCTCCCGCTCTTCTCTCTCTCTCTCTCTCTCTCTCTCTCTCTCTCTCTCTCTCTCTCTCTCTCTCTCTCTCTCTCTCTCTCTCTCTCTCTCACACACACACACACACACACACACACACACACGCACGCACACACACAGAGCATCCTCCCGTCAGGTCTCCCCGTCCAGCCCCGCCCGCGCCTCCTGCTTCCAGCAAACCTTCTCTCTCTTCACACCCTCCCCCCGCCCTCCTTTCCCTTCGGTTCCCGGACCCTCCCCGCCGACCCCTCTCCGAACCCCGGGATGGAGCTGCTGGAGCCAGCCTGGAGCCCCCCGCGGCCGGGGTGACGGTGCCCCCGCTCCTCTCCCGCCCGGCCCCCGCCTCAAGCACCATGGGCCTGAGGGGTTCCGGGGTCGCCGGACACTGAAGATGACCGAGGCTAGAGGTGAGGGGCCAGGCCCCCTGGAGTGGACCGGGAAGCAGGGCTGGGGGCCACTCGGGCTTGCGGTGGGACCCCAGTGGGGTTGGATGGGGCCAACGGACTTGGGCCTTTCTTCTCCCATCCCTAGGGGGACCACCCGGCTCTGGGGTGCTGGGCTGTCAGGGGAGGGGGTGGAGATAGGATTTGTGTCCCTAATCCCCTCCCTCCCGCTGGATGCCCGGAGAAATTAATAAAAAGCTGCTGTGGGGGGAGGGGGGAGAGGGTTTAACTCTTTCTTGCTCGGGGTGGAGTTGGACTGATAGAGAGAAACTAGCTACTGGGCTGTGATTGGGAAAAGGGGCCCCCGAGAGTGGATTAGGTGCCCTGTCTCCTATCCTCACCACATCTCAGGCGCTTGGAGGGGGCGCCTCACTCCTGCAGACTGCCCCAAGTCTGGTGCCGGAGGAAGGCTGGCCCTAAGGGAAGGGGGCATCGCTGCTAGAGCTTCTCAACTACCTCCCCACCCCCAGCCTCCTTTCCCTCCATCCTTTCCTGCGCTTTCCCAGCTGCACTTCTCTCTTGGTCTCTTTCTCCTTTTCCAGGTCCCCCTTGCTCTTGCCAGCCCTGCTCTCCTTGAACTCCACCCTTGGAGCTTCACTCAGGGCCACGAGAGTCCTGTCTCCTCTTCTGCTTTCCTGGCCCCCCTCTGTCTGATTGCTTTCTTGCCCTTTCTACCCAGCAGCCCTGCCAACCTGTGTGTGCAGCTCTTCTGTTCCTACTCCCCTCTCTGTACCTTCCCCAGGGCTCAGGCACCCTTTCTTTCTCTTTCTCCTTCCCTCCAGTCCTGCCTTGGAAGGGCCAAAAGTCATTAATGCTCCTCTGAAGGCCTTTGGGGAAGGGATGGTCTGGTGACTCGAGAGCTCAGACGAGTGCCCAGAGGAACAGGTTCTTCACCCTGTCAAGCTACCTGATTGAATGTGTGTATGAGTGTGAGTGTTGAGGGTGTATGTGTGTGTGTATAGGAGTGGGAGGTGGGGGTTGGTCTCTAATTTTCCAAAGTTCAGTTTTGGAAGGAGAGAATTGTGTGGAAAAGACCTGGTGAACCTCTGGATAGCCTACTTCCCTGGAGTTCCCTATGGGAACTCGTAGGGAGGGTCCTCCATACATATGCCAGGAAGTTAATTCTTGAAGGGTGGGAAGAGCAGGAAAGAAAACAGTTTATGCTGAATCAGGATGGATTGAGCCAGAAAGGCTATCCCAGCCCAGAAGATGCCTGAAAGAGGACTCTATCCACAAGAGGGTTTGGGCCCTGGACAGGAGTCTTGCATAAAGAACCTGTGAGGGCCAGGTGTGATGTCTCATGCCTGTAATCTCAGTACTTCCAGCACTTTGGAAGACCAAAGCAGGAGGATCTCTTGGGACCAGGGGTTTAAGACCAGCTTGGGCAATATAGCAAAACCCTATCATTATAGAAAAATTTGAAAAATAACCAGGCATGGTGGCATGTACCTATAGTCTAGCTATTTGGGAGGCTAGACCAGGAAAAGCATCTTAAATCATCTCCAACCCCAGACTCCATAAATGCCTGGGGGGTGAAAGCAGGAAATGAGGGGTGAAAGGGGGTCAGGGAGTGGGCCCTCCAAGAACCTTCGGCTATTCTTGAACTCCGGAAGCTAGTAGCAAGGATCTAGAACCTTTCTTCCTGTATGAGGGACCAGATGGGATGGCAGGCTGCCCCTAAGAATGAACCAAATTTCCTAAATCCTTATCTGACTAGGACCCAGCTGCCATCTCCTCCAGAAAACTATCTTAGGTAGCCCTACCTTCTACCATTTGTCCACATAATTTCCAAGTCCATACTTCTCCAACCACTAGGAAATGGGGAATTTTTCATATTTCACTGATTCCCTGTGTCTTTTCTGCCCCCCATCAGATGCGGGGAGGGGGCAACTCACTGAGAAGAGAGGGGCTATGTATTCCCCCATCAACTAAGGACTCTATAAAAATAGGCACTCTCCCATTAGAATGGACGCTCTCTGAGGGCAGTAATGTTGACTTCTCTCCTCTGACTACTAAGAATAGAGATCCCATGGGTTTTTTGTTTGTTTGTTTTCTTCTTTATTTTTTGAAGAGAAAGAGTCTGGCTCTGTCACCCATGCTAGAATGCAGTGGCGTGATCACAACTCACTCTAACCTCAAACTCCTGAGCTTAAAGCGATCCTCCTGCCTCAGCTTCCCAACTAGCTAGACTACAGGCTCCCTTCCTTCTACCCCTATCCCATCCCCCAGCAGTGCCCTTTCCTCATGAGCAACCCCCAAACTGCAGATCACCACCTAGGATAGGCCTGAGGTTGTAGGACACCTCTTCTTTTTAAAACTTATTTTCATTTCTTTTTTTAAATTTTATTTTACTTACAATTTTTAATTAAAAAAATTTATTTTCATTTCTTTTTTTAAATTTTATTTTACTTATAATTTTTAATTAAAAAAATTTATTTTCATTTCTTTTTTTAAAATTTAATTAATTAATTAATTAATTTTTTTTTGAGACAGAGTTTCACTTTGTCGCCCTTGGGAGAGTGCATCACAGCTCACTGCAACCTCCAATTCTTGGGCTTAAGTGATTCTCTTGCCTCAGCCTCATAAGTAGCTGGGACTACAGGCGCCCACCACAATGCCCGGCTATTTTTTGTAGTAATTCTCATTGCTGTTTTTTTTTTTTTAGCTGAGCCAGGGCCAGGTTCGAACCTGCCACCCTCAGTGTATGGGACCAGCGCCCTACCCACTGAGCCATAGACGCTGCCCCTTATTTTCATTTCTTGATACAAAGTCTTGCTACATTATCCAGGCTGGTCTCAAACGCTTAGGTTCAGACTATTCTCCTGCCTCAACCTCTGGAGGAGCAGGGTAGGTGGCAAGCCTTGCTGGGCTAGAGTTCTGTTTCTTATCTCCTACATCTCAGTTTTCACATCTGTAAACTTGAGATATGAAGATTCCTAAGCCTGTTCACCATGAAATAAAATGATGTCTGTGGAATAAGGAAAGAGGAGGTTTAGAAAATATCCCAGCCAACATGTGGCCTAGTTTTCCTACATCTGTCATATGTGTGGTCTAGCCCAGTGTTCCACCCTTGTCTTGGGAACCTGAGAGTTAGAAGTAATTGGAAATCATGTCTCAGCCATGCAGTATCCCCTTGCTCTAAGCCATCAGTGATCCCTAAGCGTCCTCATTTACCTCTTATCCAATTCTTCCCACACCCACTGCCATCCAGGGGCTCCCCAGTCATTTTAGCTGCATGTATGCACATATCTGCCTCTCCATCTGTCCTCTCTTCTTGCTTCCCAACAAACAAACAAATAAACAAATGCCCTACTCATTCAAACTTCTTTCCCAAACATGTGATGCATCGTAGAGATTTCATGCACCTCTCATACCCTCCTGCATCTGTGAGTCTGTCTAGAACAGTGGTCCTGCTGATGGTGCCACTTCCTGAACAGCTCATGTTCAGAAAGGCAGGTGATGAGAGCACCAGTAATTGGGAGGGGAGGATGAAGAAAGGGAGGCAGGACTGGATGATGACTGGAAGATGGATGGAGGATGATAGATGTAAAGATGGATGGATGGATGGATGGTAGTAGATGTTGGGTATAGGGAGAGGTGGTGGATGTTGGATGGATGCATGGATGGGTGGATGCATGAATGAGTGAATGCATATGTAGGTAAGTGAGTAGATGGTTGGGAGAACCTGGGCACTGGTCTTGATTTCATCATTAATTTGCTATGTGATCTTGGGCTGGCCACTCCCTACCTCTTTTTCTTCATTTATACAATAACATAATTGGATTTAATAATTTCTTTTCTTTCTTTCTTTCTTTTTTTTTATTTGTAGAGACAGAGTCTCACTTTGTCACCCTTGGTAAAGTGCTGTGAAGTCACAGCTCACCGCAACCTCCAGCTCCTGGGCTTAGGCGATTCTCTTGCCTCAGCCTCCCAAGTAGCTGAGACTACAGGTGCCTGCCACAATGCCCGGCTATTTTTTTATGCAGTTTGGCCGGGGCCGGGCTTGAACCCGCCACCCTCGGTATATGGGGCCGGTGCCCTACTCGCTGAGCCACAGGCGCCGCCCGGATTTAATAATTTCTATGACTTCTTCCAGATTTGTTGTTGGATAGTTAATGATGATTGAAGGCTTCGAGGGGATGCTAATGATGGAAAGGCACAAGACAGTGACAGAGAGAAGTTCAATGATCCATATTTAGTCACACAACAAATCAGCTTGGATTGTGACCACAGGGTTAGGGTTAGGGTTATGCCTGGATTTGCTTCTGCCCCTTCCTTCTGCCTCTGTGCCTATGATCTGGGTTATGATTCAAATGGCTTCTCTTCCCAGGGGCTAGAGGAAGTGTTCCAAGGGAAGGTGAGGGGCCAGCAGGCCAGGAGCAGGCAGCTATTGGCACCTCCTATGACTCAACGTTTCAACTAACTTGACGTGATTCTTTTTTGGGGAGGGGGGAGACAGAGTCTCACTCTGTTAGGTAGAGTGTTGTGGTGTCAGCCTAACTCACAGCAACCTTAAGCTCCTGGGCTTAAGCAATCCTGAGTAGCTGGACTACAGGCACCCATCACAACCCCGGCTAACTTTTCCATCTTTAGTAGAGATGGAGTCTTATTCTTGCTCAGGCTGGTCTCGAACTCCTGAGTTCAAGTGACTCTCCTGCCTCAGTCTCCCAGAGTGCTAGGATTACAGGTGAGTGCCACTGCACCAGCTTCAACCTCATATTCTTATCCAGAATCTCTTTTTCTCTCTCCCCACTTATCTTCTCCAGCTCCCTTGAGTCATGGCTTCTTCAAAACTCCGAGAACCCATGGATGAGGTTTTTGGTAAGTTTTATGTAGCTCTATCTTTAGTCAATAGATATAGCTGTACAGCACTTCCTTCCTAGGCTACTAAGCATTGAGGGGGCTAGTGTGATCCTTGGGGGCTTCAGTGTATGTATGTGTGGTGGGGGTGGTGGCTTTTTTGTCACCACTGTCTTAGTGGACATGCCAGTTACAACAGCAACAATAAAGGTCTCCTCTCCTCTCCTTTTTATTAAGTGCTCATTAAATGCCAGGTACTAGACTTAAGCATCCCCATCTCACATACACTGTATTATTTAATCCTCATAACAATGTTAAGAAGTAAGGCCATTTATACACAAGGAGTGTAAGGTGTGGAGTGCTGAAGTGACTTGCTTTAATGATCACATGGCAAGTTAGTGGTAGAGCTGGGACTAGAACCCCAGACTGTCTGACATCCTGCTCTTAGTCACTGTGCTGTATACCTGTACACTACAGCACAGATGACATATAAGTTACATCAATAAATAAGTGCAGGGGCCTTCACCCGGTATAGATGTGCCCCAAAATTGAATGTATGACACACACACAGCCTCTATACTCCCGGCAGCCCACTCATACTGGTGTGCATGCCGACCTCTTCAGTTCACACTGGGGTGCATGCGCACCACCTGTCCCATCATTTGCCCCTGTAGTCTTCTGTTGTGAGGATCGGAGAAAGAGCCCACCCCAGCTGGGTGGTGTTCCCAGCATGCACTGGGGTGGCAAGACTGTTTCTCAGCTGGGTTGGGGGGGATGAGGAGGAGTCAGTGAGCAAAGGAACTTAGAGAGAGACAGACAGGAAGTCACCTGCAGCCTCTAGGAGCTCCCAGCTCCTCCTCCCCTGCCTTCTCTCCTCCTCTCTCCCCCTGCCTTGCCACTGCCCCTTGGGACTGCTGCCTCCTGGCTTCCCACCCAGCCTCTCCAGGCTCCCTCAGACTGTAGCTGTCTCAGGGCATCAGTGGCTGAGTCTCTGTTCCCATCCAGGCCTGGCCTAAGCAAGGCCTTCCAGGATGAGTTCCCCCTGCCTCTCTGTACTCTGCTCCCCACCCAAACCCTCCTGTTTTCCTCACTGCTGAGGTAGCTGGGCCCTGTGCTTCCTGATGCAAAAGGTAGTTAAATATTCATGATTTCCCACTGCCCAAGGCTGGGAGAGGGAGAAGGAGGGAGAAGCAGGGAGAGGGGTGGAGGAGGAGGATGAGGCAGGGAGTAGAGTAAGGGCAAGAGATGGGAGAAGCTTGGGTGCAGAACCTTGGAGAGGCTGGCTCCACCTTGCCTCAAAACTTCCCAGCCTCTTAGGAATCCCTCTACCCCTGAGACTCTGAGACTTTCCAATGAAGGATGACCACAGTATTGATGTGGTCCAGAGTCAGGAGCACGGAGCCCTTCTCCCTGGCACAGGCTGGCTGGGCACCAGCTGGGGAGCCACAAGGGTAGAGAATTCAAGAGCACTGGCCTGGGAGCCAGGAGATTTATCTACTACCCTAACTCCTTCTATATACTTGCTCAAACATTTTCTCCTGAGCCTCAGTTTCCTACCCATAAAATGAGAGGTTGGACTTGAAAGTCATTCCTATCTCTGCTTCAGAGAGGGTGTAGCATGCCTGGTGGCAACCAGCGGAGCCAGACAGGCAGAGCCAGACTGCCTGTCTGCAACTGTGGCCCAGTCTTCGCCAGCTCTGTGCTCTTGAGCAAATTAAGGCCACCCAGGGGATTCCTGGAGTCCCTTCTTATAGGGTAGTGGGAAGGTTCAAATGAGCTAATAATTGTAAAGCACTTAGAACAGTGCCTACCACAGTAAGAGCTCAATAAGGATTAGCTGTTATTTTTCTGTGCTCCAGTTCTCAATCCTTGCTGCTTCCAAGCAGTGCCTTGAGATTCTGCGTCAGGGGGGTGAGACCAGAGGTCTCCCTCCCTCAGCACAGCCCCAGGGGCTGGAAACATCAACAGTTTCTAAGCAGCGACTGCTAAGGGACCAGAGGAGTGGAGTTAAGCCTGGGGACCAAGATAGCAGTCCTTTTGACAATCCTCTCCTCTCCAAGCTGGGAAACTGCAGCAGCCTGTGTCCCCCATCCCCCCAATCCTTGCAGGCTTTACTGTCCCTGGTTGCCTCAGGCACTTTCAGCCTGTACCTTTCCTTCTCCTTAGAAAACTTTTTTTTTTTAAAGATAGAGTCTCACTCTGTTGCCCTAGGCTAGAGTGCCATGGCAGCAGCCTAGTTCACAGCAACCTCAAACTGTTAGGTTCAAAGAATCCTCCTGCCTTAGCCTCTGGAGTAGCTGGGACTACAGACACCTGCCACAATGCCCGGCTAATGTTTTTATTTTTCCTAGAGGTGAGACAGGGTCTTCTACAAAAACAGGAAGGGTTTGGGTGAGGAGCACAGTGCAGGGAGGCAAAGGTTTGACCACTCTTGTGCAGGCTGAACTAGAACTCCTGAGCTTAAGGGATCCTCCACCTCAGCTTCCCAGAGTGCTAGAAGTGAGTCACCAAATCCAGCCAAGGAAACTTTTTTTTTTTTTTAGACAGAGCCTCAAGCTGTCACCCTGGAGAGAGTGCTGTGGCATCACAGCTCACAGCAACCTCCAATTCCTGGGCTCAAGCGAGTCTCTTGCCTCTGCCTCCCAAGTAGCTGGGACTACAGG
>CAUYON010189586.1:0-17512 GCA_963573935.1 Arctocebus calabarensis
TACATTGGATACTTTTTCCTCCATTCTTGAGATACTTTACTCAGGAGAATATGTTCCAGGTCAAATTAATTTTTTTGCCAATAGTCCCAGTACCATTTATTAAAAAGATTATTCTTTTCCCTATTGAATTGTCTTGGCACCTTTGTTGAATTTTAGGATTAGGGTGTCGACTTTTTTGGAAGAAGCCACCTGGAATTTTGATAGGGATTATATTGACCCTATAGATCAATTTGGGAAGTATTTTCATCTTAATAGTGGTTGGGTCTCCCTTCTCTCTGCCCTGAGCCACCCTGGATTCCAGCAGCACCACCGCGTGTGGTCAGAGTTTGGTTATAAGCCTGCGTTTCCACCAGACAGTGGCTCCTCCAGGCCCTCACCCCAGCACGGGGTATGCTCACCTAGGGAATGATGAATGGATGAATAAGTGAACAAAGGAGGAAGACGGAGGAAGTGATCTGCTGCTGCACTGGATTCCGTGCTCACACTGGATCCTGTGGGGCAGCTGCTCCTGGAGCTCCGATTAGAGCCCTGCAGCCTGTGCCAGGCCTGTCTTGCACCCTCCCTCAGGCTACTTCTGCCGGGGGCCCTCCACCCATATTCTGGGATGAGGAGCCTGGGGGCAGCACCCTGGCAGTCCCCTGCAGCTTGTAGAAGGTAGGCTGCCCAGGGGAGGAGCTGGATGAGAAAAGGGGGAGATGGGCCAGCTGCCCAGCATCTTGAGACCCTGTCCCTCTATCTTCCGGTCCCAGTTCTCGTGCTTCCCTGTAAGTGAGCTCCTGATCCTCTTGCCCTCCATTTCCCCCTAATGCCTCACTCCTTATCTCAAGCAGACTTGGTCTCTTCCACCCAGACGAGCAGAGCCCTTCTCTTCTATCTGCTTCCATCCTTCCTCACAAAGAGAGGCCTTTGCCCTCTCCATGCCCTCGACTGCCCCCACTGCTGGGAGTGGCTTCTGGTCTCCAAACTGCAGGCCCCTCTGCAGCAGAGATGCTGCCTCTTCTGCTCCCTGTGAGCCCCTTTATTCAGTGTCTCCACCCCCTTCTTTTGCTTCCTGACCACTTCCTGTATCTCCCACTGGCTGACCCTTAAACGCAGGGTTCCCTGGGTCGCTCCTTGACTGTCTTCTCACCTCCACCTTTTCTCTCCCTGGGCAATCAGGGCCTCTCCTGGGGCCTCTGCTCTTACCCTACACCTCACTTTCAACCCTGCTCCTGCTGTCCAGACTTATACCAGTTGTGATCAGCAATGCCTCCTCTCCTGGCTGCTCAGGGGTGACATCTGGCCTCTTGCTGGGAAGCCTGCCACTGCCCCCAGGGCCTTCTTGCCTTTCCAGCCTCAGCACCCACTCCTCGTCTTCCCACACCTAGACACCTCCACACTAGACTTGTGGCTGCTCGCCGGGGGCTTGAGCTTCCCCGGCGCTGGGTCTGTGCATGCACAGTGCCTTTGCCTGGAACCTTCTCTCCTTTCTCCGGGGGGTGTGGATATGCTCCATATATTCACAGTTGTAGCCACACCTGCCCTCCATGGTCCACCTCAATCCCATATCCCATGTGAAGGGGTCACACTTGCTGAGAGGCTCTCTGCCTCTTCCCACCCTAGTGGCTCCCTGGCTGGTCCGTGGGGAGCTGCAAACCAGAAGGAGCCCCTCAGGTCCAGGCCCTCTCTGTGTCACTGCTCTATCTCTGGGCCTCTCTTAGGATTTGCTAAATGGGCCAAGGAAGTGCAGGTAGCCCAGACTACCCGGGAAGCGAGTGCCAGTCTTCAAGGAGGGCGCCCACTCTCCAAAAATGTGGGGAGGGAGCCTGTTGCTGGGGCACTGGTGCCCCAAATCTCAGGCCTACCCCATAGCCTATTCATTCACTCATCGGCTCTTCATCCCACACATATTCTGGCAGCCCACCAGTGCATTCAGGCTAGTGGAAAGAGATCGACACCGGGAAAGCATGTGGCATGAGCAGGTTTCAGAGGACTCTGCAGAACCCGTCCTGCACCAGACAGCATCTCAAATAGTCTACAAAATACACACCGAGGAGAAGAGATGACAAGCCCACACAAAAAGTGAGAAACCATCAAGGGAACTAGGGGCATCCTGTACTCTCAGGAGGGATGGCTGGGAGCCTGGCCAGGGACTTAGCTTGCAGTTCGTCAGTTCAAGGCCCAGCTAGACACAGAGCAGCACAGGTAACGGGAGGCGAGGGCCATTCCCCCCTCACCTCATTGCTATGTCGTGGTGAGTGGCATCCCAACCATACCACACTTGCCGAGCAGCGTCCCACTTCCTGCCCTGGATCTAGATACAATGGCCATGAGCTCTGAAGCCCACAGCCCCTGGGGACAAGGCCATTCTGGAGGTCTTGGGGAGCACTGGATGGAGCTCTCATTCTCCCCAGTTTGGCCACTGCTCAGGTGCCTGGTGCACACCTCAGCTCCCTCTGTGGGCTCCTTCAGAGTCTGGCTCACGCAGCATGGTGAACAGCGAAAGTTGCTGAGATGTGGGGGCACAGAGGGGGCTTTGCCAGGCTCGGTAGTGCACAGAGCTTAAAAACAACCCCAGATTCACCCATGGGACTCCTCACTTGGCCTCCCCTCTGCAGCAGCTCAACTCACATATCTCCTGTCTCCAAAACTGTTGAAAAAGGTCATCAGAGGCCATGAGCAAGGTGACATACAGTTACTTGGAGAACTGGAAGATGACAGTGCTGGGGAAAAACTGCAGGATGGACAGAGGCTGAACCACGTATCTACTCCTGGAAGCACAGCCACACGCTGAATCACACAGGATAGTTTTAGGGTACACGTGCACTTAAGGACATCCATGGAAAGGGGGATGAAAGGAAAACTACAATAAATATCTGAGTGGCACCTCACAGGGCCTGCAAGTGAAGCAAGCAGAGGGGCATGTGCCTAACTAACCCAGGCATGAAGAAAGGAAGAGGCAGGGAGTGCGAAGTAGCCTGGGGGTGGAGAGGGAGGGTGAGCTTCTCTCCTGGGGCTTGCACAGAGTGGGGGTGGCAGGGAGCCCAGGCGGGCAGCAGGCTTGAGGGGTTGAGGGGTTGGGATTCAAACGTGCAGGGCCTCTGACTGTGCATGCTGGGGGGAGGCAGGGCCCCAGAGGGCTTGGCTGACAGGGCCTTTTGCATGCCTCTCTTCTGAGGTCGGGGCACTGGCTGAGGCAGCCAGGATTCTTGGGCTACCTCCTGCTGAGTGCAGAAGGCAGTTGTCTCCAGCAGAGGAGGGAGGGCCTTGGCCCCTGGAAGCAGGTCGAGGGATGTGGATGCTCAGAAATGTGCGGACGTGAGCAGCTCTGCAGTCCAGGGCCCCTGGCTGGCCAGCCCTGGCGCCACGCCTGACTTCCCCTCCTCCCTGTGACCAGGCTCTGCAGTGGGCTGAGCTGGAGCAGGGAGGGGCCTGCAGGGCAGAGGAGAAGGGTCACTTAGCAGCTTCTATCTTATAATTAAAGTGATGCTGCACAGTGAGTGCCAAGTTCATAGGGTGTTGACCCCAGGATGTGGTCAACCTAAGGCAGCCCTAAGAATGCCCACAAGTGGGGTGGGAAGGAGGCAATTGTGTCAGGTGCCCTGGGCTCTGAGAGACAGGTGTGGGTCACTGTCCCTGCCTGCCAGTTATCAACACGGTGACCTTGGGCAAGATGCTTCCCTCCTCTCTAAGGAAGTTATGAGGTCAGATATACTCCTGGGGAGTGGAGAAGCCTCCTTTGTAAAGTGCTGCTGGAATAGGAGGTGGAAAAGAGAGCTGGCCCTCTAGCCAATCATTCGATGACTTTGAAGGACCAAGCAGAGAGGTCTCAGGGGACAGGTAGGTGTCTAAGCTGCAGACTGGGCCCACTCTCTCTTTTGTCCCCTTCTAGCTGGCTGTGAGTATGACTCTAAGACTGGATCCCAACCCTAGCCAGGACACAGGGTTGGAGTCTGCAGAGGTTCTGACCATTTGCATTTTCAAACTGAAAGGATGTCCTCATGAGTAGGGTCATTACCATGGCAAGACAGATCTGATAACTGGGAAGCAAATCAACAATAAATGAGCAGCCACTCTCTGCAAACATCTGGCCCATGCTGGAGGTGCAGCATCACTAGGAGGGCTGCTCACAGTAAAGCCCCGTGCAGGTTGGAGGAGCCTCACTGGCCAATACTCTCAACCTTGCCTGGAGAGGCAAACCAACCTGAGTTGCAAGTGCAACTCAAGTGTAACTTGAGTTACTTGCAAGTGCTTTAGTTCAGCATCACCTTGCCAGCAATTAGGACCCTTGGCCAAGGTCACAGGGATGGTCAGTAATTCTGGCCAGGATTCAGGGTTTCAGAGCTCTGGGCAGTGGCAGAGGCACAAGGATCCACTTTGTCACCTCTTCCATAAAACATGCTTGTTTGGAACCCTGGTAATGAAGCAGCCGAGCTGGCAGCTTGGAGAGGGGCAGATGTTCGCAAGAAAGAGCACAGCATCTTTCCCAGGTTCCCCATCCCAAGGGCGCTCTGGTGGGAGCCACATCCCTCTTCTAAAAATGCAACCTAGAGGCTGCCCTGCCTGCCTCGCCCTGGTCTGGTGTCACCCCCCCCATGCAGGGTCTCCATCTACAGCACCTGAGCATCTGGTGTGCTCTCATCCTCTAAAGGACAGAGACCTCACTGCTGTGTGGGCAACTGGTCCCAATATTTTTAGGGGGAGGGGGACGATGGAATGTACCAATGTCTTCAAGTGCTAGCACGATCCTGGGCCCATGGAGGTGGCCAGGCCACGTGCACCCTCCTTGTTCCCTATAGCTGGGCAGTCTTTCTTGTTCGAATGTACTTCCTGTGGAGACCAGAGGTCAATGACCCCTAGCCAGTGGAAATGTCCTCAGGCTGCCTCTGAAGTTTTGCAGAGCACGTCAAGTCCCTTGTCCCTGTGTCCTCTAAAATGTTTGAAGAAAACCAGCACATCGTTCTTCTGCCTCTTCTCCCCTAGTTCCCTCACCTTTCCCAGACCTCACACCATTCAGATGGATTCCTTAGGGAGGATCCAATCCGCCTAACCCTAACCTACCCTAACCCTAACCCTAATGTTGGCTCCAGTCTGCTGTGCCTCTTCCTGCAAGAGAAGGGGACTTTTGCATCCAGCTTAACCAAGGCATGACCGTGCAGTTTGTTTTTTGGACAATGACACGTGGGCAGAAGCATCATATGCCCCGTCAGGCCCCTGTAAAGAGCCATCCTTTAGAGCCATAGCTTTGCTATGTCTCTTTTCCCTCTGTAACTAGATGGAATGTTTTAGATGAAAACCACTCTGTCAGCATGGGTCCCAGAGCAAAGATGACATAGATCAGAGCCACAGACAACCCACAGTGGCCATGGACATGAGAAAGTAGCTGTTGAGATTTGTCAGTCTTTTGTTACTGTAGGAAAACTCAGCCTGTCCTAACTGATACACCCTCATTTGCTAATGTCTCTTTGTAAGTGGGACTTCTCACCTTAAGAGTTTGTGAACTGTGAAGTAGGATAGCATGCCCAATTCTGTGACTAGGGATTTATGGCGGCATCTATTAATTCAGCATTTCTTACAGTGGCAGCTTATAATAACCTTGAGTGCAACACATTACTCATGAACATGAATAGCTGGTAGGAAATGACTTTCTCATTTCCTGCATAAGCAAAAGAACATCTACGCCTGAAGAGATCGCTTGCCCTTTAATGCCCCCACTGGCACTAAATTTCATCCTAGGGGCTCTGACTCATCTCTCTAGCCCATAGGGCTAATTTTTTAAATATTCTATTATGACATTTTAAGACATACAAAAAATTGAAAGAATAATACAATAAAACACTTATATATATACTACCTAGATTCTAAAATTTAAATTTTACTGTACTTGCTTTATTCCATATCTATTCATCATCCTTGCACCCATCTATCAATCCATCTTGTCTTTTGATGACTTTCAAACTAAATTACATATATCAGTACACTTCCCCTGCCCCCACCTCAAATATTTCAGGATGCATACACTGGTTAAAGTTCAATTTTTGAGGATTTTTTTTTTTTAGGTATACACTGGGCTCTAGCTATCCTGTGCTATCCAAAGGGGGAAAAAAAACCAATGCACTTGTAAAGTTAATAGCTTAGACAGCTTAGAGATATAGGCTCAGTGAAATACTCTCCCCTGCTCCCTGCCACCTTACCACCACATTACTAAAGGCCTGCTTACTGAAGTTCCTTTTACTTAGTGCATAATGTCTGGCTAATCAAGAAAAAATTACACAGCATACTGAAAGGTAAAATCCATAGTTTGAAGAAAAAGCAAGCATCAGTACCAGGTTTGGATATGGCAGGGTTTTTAAGACTGGGAATTTAAGACAACTATGATAATATGCCAAGGGCTCTAATAGATAAAAGAGATAGCATGGAAGAACAGATGAAAGCAGAGAGATGGAAATTCTAAGACAGAACAAAAAAGAAATTTGACTCGGCGCCTGTGGCTCAATGGGCTAAGGCGCCAGCCACATACACCTGAGCTGGTGGATTCGAATCCAGCCTGGGCCTGCCAAACAACAATGACAGCTGCAACCAAAAAATGACCGGGCCTTGTGGTGGGTCCCTGTAGTCCCAGCTGCTTGGGAGGTGGAGGCAAGAGACTCACTTGACCCCAGGAATTGAAGATTGCTATGAGCTGTGATGCCATGGCACTCTATCCAGGGTGACAGCTTGAGGTTCTGTCTCAAAAAAAAAAAAAGAAAGAAAGAAATTCTAGAGGTCAAAAGCACTAATAAGAAATGAAGACGCCTTTGATGGGCTCAGTATACTGGACATGGTTAAAGAAAAGAATCTCTGATCTTTAGAATTTAGAGAAACTTCCAAAACTGGCCAACAAAACAAAACAAAAAACTGAAAAATGGTACAAAATATCCAACAAGTATAAAATTTCATTAAATTTTATACTATTAAATACCCAAAAATGTAACATACAAATTATACACAATGGGAATACTGGGACAACTATTAAATACCCAAAAATGTAACATACAAATTATACACAATGGGAATACTGGGAAGAGGAGAAGAGAGAAAGGAACAGAGGAAATACTTGAAACAATTATAACTGAGATTTCCCTCAAATTAGTATCAGATACTAGACCACCAATCCAGCAAGCTCAGAGAATACCAAGGAGGAAAAATGTCAGAATACTACATCTAGGGGCTCAGTGCCTGTAGCTCAGAGGCTAGGGCACCAGACACAAACACCAGGGCTGGCAGGTTCGAACCTAGCCCAGGCCTGCCAACAACGACAACTACAACAACAAAAATAGCCAGGCATTGTGGTGGGCACCTGTAGTCCCAGCTACTTAGGAGGCTAAGGCAAGAGAATCACTTCAGCCCAAGAGTTTGAGGTTGCTGTGAGCTGTGACACCTGGCACTCTACCGAGGGCGGCACAGTAAGGCTCTGTTTTAAAACAAACAAAAAAAAAAAAAAAAAGAAAAGAAAAAGAAACTATTATAGCATTCAGGGATAAAAAGAAATAAGATAGCAAGCCATGAAAAGACATGGAGGAAATTTAAGTGCACATTACTAAGTGAAAAAAGCCAATCTTAAAAGGCTGCATATGAGGTCACCAGATGGTCAATGGGAGTAGTTCGAAGGTGACAATAGTGATAGTCACAATAAGCATTTTTTCCTAGGATGAGTTCATGAACTTAATTGTCAGACCTTGTACAATGACAGGTCTGATGGCCATTCCAGAAAAAGAATTCCAAAATTGCTTTGAAGGGTGAACTAGCGCTGGCATTGGTGTGTAGTTTCCCAAGGGGAGTACTTCTAAGGTGACCATAGTGAGATTCAGCAATCAGGTATGTAGTACTTTTCCTAGGATGAGGTCACAAACTTAATTGTCTGACCTTGTACTGTATGATTCCATGACTTATGGGACATTCCAAAAAAGGACAAAAGTTTGGAGACAGTAAAAAAGTTTGGAGATCAGTGGTTGCCAGGGGTTAGGAGGGCGGGAGGGATGAACGGATGGAGCATGGAGGATTTTTAGGGTAGTGACAATACTCTGTATGATACCATAATGGTAGATATGTGTCATTTTATATTTGTCAAAACCCGTAGAATGTACAACTTCAAGAGTGAACCATAATATAAAATATGAACTTTGGCTGATAGTGATATGAAGGCGAGTTCATCAAATGTAACAAAAGTAACACTCTGGGCACAGTGGCTCACACCTATAAGCCCAGCACCCTGGGAAGCTGAGGCAGAAAGATCATTTGAGGCCAGCAGTTCGAGTCCAACCTGAGCAACATAGTAAGAGCCCACAAAAAATGAAATTAAAAACTGACTTGGTGGGGTAGCACATGCTTATAGTCCTAACTATTTGGGAGGCTGAGGCAGAAGGATTGCTCAAGGCCAGGAGGTTATAGTGAGTTATGAGTGCACCACTGCACTCCATTCTGGGCAACTGAATAAACTTTTGTCTTTAAAAAGTATCACTCTGGGCTCGGCACCTGTGGCTCAACAGGCTAAGGCACCAGCCACGTACACCAGAGCTGGTGGGTTCGAATCCAGCCTGGGCCCGCCAAACAACAATGATGGCTGCAACCAAAAAACGGCCAGGCGTTGTGGCGGATGCCTGTGGTCCCAGCTACTTGGGAGGCGGAGGCAGGAGACTTGCTTCAGCCCAGGAATTAGAGGTTGCTGTAAGCTGTGATGCCACAGCACTCTATCCAGGGCAACAGCTTGAGGCTCTGTCTCAAAAAAATAAAAAAATAAAAAGTACCACTCTGATGAGGGATGTTGATAGTGGGGAAGTTGCATGATATGGCATGGAGGTCTATGGGAACTTTCTATACTTTCTGCTCAATTTTGCTGTGAACCCAAAACTGCTCTAACAAGTAAAGTCTGCTTAAAAAAAAGAGAGAAATAAACTAAGACAAAGTCTATTAAAAAAAATGAGAAAATATATAGAAAAGTATAATATCTGGAATGAAGTATTCATTTAATAGGCTTAATAACAGATTGGATATAGCAAAAGAAAGGACCACTGAACTCAAAGTCAGGTCAAAATAAATTATCTAAATTGAAGCACAGAAAACAACAACAAGAGAGCACAGTAAGGGTCAACAAATTATGGGCCCATAAACCAAATCTGGCCTTCTGCCTGCTCTAGTAAATAAGGATTTAATTGGAATCCAGACCTTTTGGAAATCTTTTATTGCTGCTTTAGTGCTGCAATAGCATAGCTAAGTAGTTGTGATAGACACCACGTGGACTGCAAAGTCTGAAATAAGAGCACTTTTGCCCTTTAGGAAGAAAGTTGGCCAACCCTTGTAATAGCACATCAAAACCTAGGAAACCACATATACCACGCTATACATATAACTGGAGTTCCAGAAGGGGAGGAGAGAGGGAAAGGGGACAGAATGTATGGTATTTAAAGAGAGAATGACTGAACACCTCTTTCAAAGTAAGAATACCAGTAACTCTGAGCAGTGTAAATACAAGGAAGGATACATACACAAGTACATCCTAATCAAACTAGGGAGCAAAGGTAAAGAGAAAATCTTAAAATCATCCAGAAAATAGAGTCATATTACATTTGGGGTGGGGAACAATAAGAATTACAGCTAACTTCTCTTTAAAAACAAAGGTAGTGGCTCAGTGCCTATAGCTCAGTGGCTAGGGTGCCAGCCACATATACTGGAGCTAGTGGGTTCAAATCCAGCCCAGGCCTGCCAAACAGCAATGATGACTACAACCAAAAAATAGCTGGGCATTGTGGCCGGCACTTATAGTCCCAGCTACTTAGGAGGCTGAGGCAAGAGAATGGCTTAAGCCCAAGAGTTTGAAGTTGCTGTGAGCTGTGACGCTACGGCACTCTACCCAGGGTAACAGCTTGAGTCTCTGTCTCAAAAAAATAAAAAAAATAGAATAAAAAAAGTAAATAAAAACAAAGGCAGCTAGAGCACATTTAAATGATCACTTTGGAGGGCCTAAAGGAAACAAACCGGTGAACTTAGAAGTCTATATCCAATAAAAATATTCTTCAAAAATAAAGTTGAAATTAAGGCATTTTCAGACAAATAAAAGCTTAGAGAACTCATTGCTAGGAGACTTACATTATAAAAAGAGATTAAGAGAATTCTTCAGGCCAAAGGGAAATAAGCCCAGATGGCAGCCAAGACTAGCCAGAAAGAAATGGAGAAGCCCAGAAATTGTAAATATGTGCCCACATATAAAAGACTTTTTTACTTCAAATAAAAACAGCCTTTTGACTGTTTTAAGAAAAAATAATAAGAATGTAGAAGTAAAATATGTAGTAACAGTAGCATAACTGGTGGAGTGGGATTAATAAAATTATACTGCTGGGAGCCACTTTTGTGATCTGGATGTGAGAGATGGTTATGGGTGCATACAAACATACAAATTCAAGGAGTCACACACTTAAGATGTGAGTACTTCATTTTATGTTAATTATATTGCACTTTGACAAAGTGCTTTTAACAAGGAGAGAGAGAGAATGGACATGACAGCAATGAGCTGTCCATGTCTTGAACTCCTGAGCTCAAGCAACAGCAATCTCAAGGCTGTGCAAGACTCACAAATGGAGCAGATGTTTGTCCATCACAGGGAGGTAGGTCCTCCTCCCTAGCAGAGGCTGAAGATGGAGTTGGACCAGGGCTCAGCCCACTTCCTGCTCTGCTGACAAGGCAGGAATTTCCTCTGGGACTGACTCCTGCTGGAGCCCTGGCTTCCAGGAAAGCTGTAACAGGAGGACTTGGCCCCTGAGTTGAAGAGCCCCAAGGTCTGGCCTTCCTGTCCTGGGCCTGGTCGGGTCTGGGGAAGCTGGCAGGCTGCCCACCCCTTCCCGAGACCCTCTTCTAGTTGTGTGGAAAACTCGAATGTCCTCCTGGAAGGGACTTTGTTTTTTTGAGACGGAGTCTTACTTTGTCGCCCTTGGTAGAGTGCCATGGTTACATAGCTCAAGCAATTTCTTGCTTCAGCCTCCCAAGTAGCTCAGCTTTCCAAGTAGGTGAAAATACAGGTGCCTGCCACAATGTCCAGCTAGTTTTCTTGTTAGTAGAGACAGGGTCTCACTCTTGCTCAGGTGGATCTTGAACTCCTGAGCTCAAGCAATCCATCCGGCTCAGTCTCCCAGAGTGCTAGGATTACAGGCATGAGCCACTGCGCCTGGCCTGTGGCAGGGACTTCTGATTCTGCCAGTTCACTGCTTCTATTTTACAGCACTTGGACTTGGGACTCAGAGTAAATACATTCTAGAAACTGGACTTGAAACCAGACCGCTTCATTGTACTATAACAACTATCTTGGGCCCATTTAGGCTTGTCCTTCCTAAAGCAAAGCTAGAAGACCCTCAATTATTCCTCTCTCTGCTCTTTCCTTTAAAATCCTCATCTCACCAATGCCCTTGCCTTGTTAGCTCTGGGGAAAGCAACTGATAATACTAATTCATACTAAGGTGTGAGTGACCAACACCCACTCAAAGGTTCCCTGAAAGGGCTTGCATCTTAACTTTCTCTAAGAAATCATCCTAATGGTGTGATCCCATTCAGCCTAGCAGGCTGAGGAGAAATATTTTGGGATAAGCAGGCAAAGGTGAGAAAAGGGTTGCAGTCTGAGGTAGCAGGGTGCAGGAGAGAAGGCAGGGTTCTGTTTTTGCCCTAACTCACCCACTCATCTTGGACACGTTCTCTGAATTCCCTGGGCTTGTTTCTTCCTCTATGAAATGAAGGCTACACATTCAAATAGCCCAGAGGCCCTTTGGCTCTGACTTGCAGAAAAGAGCCCTTTCCCTGACAGCTTTCTGGGGGGCTTTTCTTTACCTCAATGACTTTAGCTCTCAGGACCTCCTTAGAGGGAGATCACAGGCTCTAGTGTGGGAGGTTTCCATTTTATGGAGGAAGAAAAGGGGCAGAGAATGTGGGTGAGGGCCCAAGGCTATCTGTGGGATGGACTCCGAGTTCCCCTCTCTCAAAAGGAGCTGGAGGGGCCTTCTCTTCATGACAGCACCCGGGTGCTTCTCTAGTCAGTCCAGGACAGTGGTGCCCTCTCTGGGCAGGGCCACTTAGAGGAAGCCAGCCCTGCTAAAGGCCCCAGAGGCAAGTAAGGGACCCGGCCAGAGGGGGTCTTCCCTCCCATTCCTACTGACAACACCCCCGTGCCTTCACTGGTTCCCAAATGTCCCTTACTCTCTACACTGCTGTGTCTTGCACAGGTGTTCCCTCCATGGGACACCCTCCCACCAAAGCAGCTCCCTAAGACGGTGAAGTTCATGATCACTGCAGTAAGTGGCCTCTTCCAGGTTATTTAAAGGTTTCCCTTGCTCTCTGCAGACTTCTTCAGGGAAAGGACAATGTCTTGTACCTCTTGGCCACCCACTTCCCAATGCACAGTACCTGGCACTCAGTCAGAGTTCAGGATGTGATTCTGTCCCCGAATGCCCTTGGAGGCCTGGTCTGCCCCAGGTACATTCTTGAGGCTGAGAAGCTACAGAGGCAGAAAAATCTGGGCTCATAGCCCAGCTGGTCACATAGGAGCCAGTGACCTGGGACACTTCCCCTAACGCCCTTGAGCCTCACCTTTACAGAGAACCTCGGCTGCCATGCCTTCTGTGGTATTAGGAAGGTTGAATATGTGAAAAGTTAGAGCAGATGTGTCTGGGACCTAGAACAATTCTTATTCTTACTGTTAATACTCCTCTAAACCCAAGAGACCCTGGAAAGGCCCCTGAGCACCCTCTGTGGAGGGGTACAGTGGCCCTAGCACTGGCCAGCTCCTGGCCTGGTGAGAGTCACAGGTGGCCCCTGAAGACAGTTGCCAGGCTCAGAGAAGGGCCTGACACAGCTTCCCATAGGCACACTAGGGCCTGTAGGGCCTGGAGCTGACCCTGCTCCCCTCCTGCTGTGGAAGCCCTAGTGGTTACCAGGCTGAGCTGGCCCATAAGAGCCTGGGGACACTAGAACTCAACCTAGGAAAGTCTCCACTCTGCCTTTGCTTGTTCCCTCCTGGTCCCTGGAGAGAGCCCAGAGCTGCTTCTCTTACCCCCCTTTGGAGATTTAAAATGGTTTTATTTCCAAAATAATGAGAACAAAGCCCCCCTAATGGCACTAATTATGCAGTAATAAAAGGAGATTTAATGGGCTCTCATTAAGAGGTACACTCAGGGGAGGAGACAGTTCTGACAGCTGCCTGTACTGACTGACAGAGAATCCTGGTGCTGTTCCCTGAGGGACCAGGAGCATCAAGTGTGTGTGTGGGGGGCAGCCTGGGAGGCCTCATGTCTGCTTTACCCCTTCCCCTGGGCTGCAGTTTCTCCTCCAGGGAATGGGGTCCACGGAGCAAAAGACTCAGAAGACGACATCTAGAGCCACCAGATTCTTGCCTGTCTCAGAGTGGTCTTGGAAGCCTGTGGATCCATGTGCAGCATTTGCTACTGGGTCAGAGAAGCAGCAAACATGGGCCAGGCCAGGATCCTGAGGCCACCGAGACCAGGTTTAGAGAATCCTTCGCCACATAAGACCCTCGCTGTGCCCATCACACAGTTGCTCCTACTGAGCCTAGAGACAGCCTCCGGATTCTTCTTAAAACAGCCCTCCAGATTGCCAGGCCCGACGGCCTGTAAGTGGAGACTGGCATTGAATTCCTGACAGAGACCTTTCCCCTTATCACTGGACAGATGATGTTACCTTGACACCCAGAGAGGGGGTGGCCTGGGGAAGAGCCATTGCCAGATCCTGGTGCCCTCATGCTCCTGGCATGGTTGGATCTATTTCCTCAGCTCCCTTATCCACCAGGAGAAAGCAGTGGCACAGGCCTGGCTGAGGACCTGGACAGACTTTCAGAATCTCCCTCTTGAGCCCCACTTCCTCTTGCTCAGGTGAGGAGTTTGGATTGGGCCCTCATTTCTCTAAAAGTGCAAGTAAGCCCATGCCAGCTGGAGTTGGCATGTGGGGGAGCCAGTGTGCTATGTGCCCTTCTGTCTCCCCGTTGTGTGTTTCCTGGTTGATGGAGGCCTCAGAAGCCTGGAGGTCTGCCCTGTGGTCAGTAGGAATGGTAGTGGCCCTTCTACATAGAGTTGCACAGGCAGGAGTTTGAATACCCCTAGGGCTATGACTGTGCGTGACAGTGAGTGGGTGGCAGGGAGCTGGAGGCTTTGGCTGAGCCTGAGATGGGCTGGTTTTGCATTTAGGGTTGATGGCCCAGAGCTGGCTGCTGGACAGAATAGAAAGAGGTGACTTTGGAGCCCCCACAGGCACAGAGAGAATAGAGGAACAGAGAAAAGAAAGTGAGGAGGGAGAGACTGCACTTGCCATGGTTGAGGCCCTCCGGGAAGCTCTTTGGGTCTTCAATCATGAGACTAAAATTCCAGCAGACAACCCCTGAGCCTGGAAAGCCACATTGGCCAGGAGGAGGCAGCCCTCAGCTGCCCTTTGGGAAGGGTGTTGAGCCCACCTCCTGCCCCTCCCATCCAGGCCCAGGAGATGGAACAGGGATGGCCTTCAGGCAGCCAGTGGCACTGAGCTCTCAGGGTGGGGTGCCGGGGGCAAAGTCTGGGGCACAAGTTCCTCTCACGGTGACAGTGGTGGATGGCTTTCCTGAGTTCAAGGCTAGTCTCTGTGGACTGCTGTGTTTTTGTTGAGTAGTAGCTGACCTGCACATGCCAACAGCAGGTATAGCCAAGGGTCCAGACAACCTGAATCTTGAATTCACTCCATGTTTTCTCTCCCATGGGACCACTCAGCTGAGCTGTCTTGGTTTGCACTCTGTACGTGGAGCCAGCTTCCCCTGTGCAGTCTGTCCCAGCCTTGGTTCTGCATGTGGAGCGGAGACAGAGGAACAGTGGCAGCTTTCAGGAAACTGCCCAGTAGTAGGACTGGGCACCATGCATGGATGACTCTTGCTGTATTTTTTTGTTTGTTTGTGACAGAGTTTCACTTTGTTACCTTGGGTAGAGACCATGGCATCATTGCTCATAACAACCTCCAACTCTTGGGCTCAAGCAACCCTCTTGCCTCAGCCACTGGAGTAGCTGGGACTACAGGCACCAGCCATAATGCCTGGCTATTTTTAGAGACAAGGTCTCGCTCTTACTCAGGCTGGCCTGGAACTCCTGAGCTTAGGCAATCCACCTGCCTCAGCCTCCCAGAGTGGTAGGATTACAGGCATGAGCTACCATGCCCAGCCTATAGTCTTGTTTTGATGGAATGCGTCTTCTCAAAGTTTCCTGAGAGAAGATGCAGTAGAGGAAGTAAAGTCATCTGAAAATGACTTTAGTGTACACCTAGCTAATGGAACGGCCAGTGTGCTCATCAGGGTTCTGAGTAGCTGATAGCTGCTCCTAGGGAGGATCTGACTTCCCAGGCCGGTTGACACCCTTTGGCTTCTAGCCACTGGGCAGCACCCTGACCTTGTGGACATGTCCCTCCCCTGACCTCCTCTGGTAACATCCTGTCACTCAGAAACTCTAGCATTCATTACAAACAAACATACAGGGCAAACAAGCAAAGGAAACAATAACAAATAACAACTTTAATTATCGGGAAAACACATGGAGGTCACATTCCAAGAATGTATTTTAACTAAAGGCACCTCCTGGAAAAAAAATGAAAATACTAATAAGAGAAAAAGCCAACCTTTGCTTCTGCCAAACTCTGCTGTAGAAGCAGCTGCCTCCTGTTTGGGAAGACCTACATCCCAGGAATATTAAATTTTTTATTGTTTATTTTATTTTATTTTTTGGTGCAGAGGGTGTTTATTTCATTTTCTGAACCAGTAGCAGAACAGGAGAGAGAGAAATGGGGGAGCTGCAATGCGGCTGGGGGTGTTCTCTGGCCTCAGCTGGAGCTGGTGGGGGTGGCACCCAGTCCCCTTTTGCTGGGCTCACTGGCCACACAGACTCCTGCCTCTGACATTGCTTGGAGACTTGCTTATTGGGAGTGAAGGGGCTATGGGAACAAAAGGGCAGTGGTGTGTGACCTGTGGAGGGGTTGTCACAGAGCAAACATGGCCTGCGCTCCTACATTCAGAGTTGGGGCCATCTGCTAGAAGAGGCACAGTGCAGGTGGTGTTACCCTTGCCCGTCCTGTGCACAGGTTGGAATCCATTAGATTAGACCAAGTCCCCTAGCCGGAGAGGAGGAAGCTAGGGCCAAGTTCCTACAGAGGTCGTCCACACCAAGAGTGCCTAATATTGAGGGTCTGGGCTGCCTGGGAAACAGACAGCAAAGACCCCAGTTGTGCACCCCCAGGAAAAGAGTAAAACTGAGAGCAGGTGCCCAGGCAGGGTCTCTGAGTGAGGAGAACGTCTGTGAGAGCCCCAGAGGACAGGGTCACACAGAGAGGATAACTCCAGGGTATAGAGCGATAATGAATACCTATTTTGTGAGGAAACAACCAAGTATCTTGTCCCTATAAATGAATTTTAAAGGATCCAGAGGCATACCCAAGAAATTGTTAAAAGATTATTTGGGGAGGAAAACGTTTTATCTTAGACATTTGGTATTGCTTGAAGTGTTTTTATATATACCGTATTTTTTTGAGAGGGAGACTTATATTTTTCTTTCTTTCTTTCTTTCTTTTTTTTTTTTTTTTGAGACAGAGTCTCACTTTATCGCCCTCAGTAGAGTGCTGTGGTGTCACAGATCACAGCAACCTCCAACTCCGGACTTAGGAGATTCTGTTGCCTCTGCTTCCTGAGTAGCTGGGACTACAGGCACCTGCCACAAAGCTTGGCTATTTTTTTTTTTTTTTTTGAGACAGAGCCTCAAGCTGTCACCCCTGGATAGAGTTCCGTGGCATCACAGCTCACAGCAACCTCCAATTCCTGGGCTCAAGCGAGTCTCTTGCCTCCACTTCCCAAGTAGCTGGGACCACAGGCGCCCGCCACAACGTCCAGCCATTTTTTGGTTGCAGCTGTCATGGTTGTTTGGCAGGCCCAGGCTGGATTCAAACCCGCCAGCTCAGGTGCATGTGGCTGGCGCCTTAGCCTGCTGAGCCACAGGCGCCAATAGCTTGGCTATTTTTTGTTGCAGTTTGGCTGGGGCCAGGTTCAAATCTGCTGCCCTCAGTATATGGGGCCAGCGCCCTACCCACTGAGCCACAGGCGCTGCCCATATTATTCTTATTTAAAAATACTAGTTGAAGTAGCTACCTCTAGGAGTAGAAATTTGTTGTGGAGGAGGGATGGGTAGATAAGAGACATGTTAGCATTGTCTGGAATATCTTTTTTTAAATAAAAAGATGCTCTTGAATAATTTTTTTTTTTTTTTGTAGAGACAGAGTCTCACTTTATCGCCCTGGGTAGAGTGCCGTGGCGTCACACTGCTCACAGAAACCTCCAGCTCCTGGGCTTAAGCGATTCTCTTGCCTCAGCCTCCCGAGTAGCTGGGACTACAGGCGCCCGCCACAGTGCCCGGCTATTTTTTTGTTTTGCAGTTTGGCCGAGGCCGGGCTTGAACCCGCCACCTTCGGTATATGGGGCCGGCGCCCTACTCGCTGAGCCACAGGA
>CAUYON010189590.1:0-12493 GCA_963573935.1 Arctocebus calabarensis
AGCTACTTGGGAGGCTGAGGCAGGAGAATTGCTTGAGTACAGGCGTCTAAAGTTGCTGTGAGCTATAATGACACCACTGTACTCTACCCAGGATGTCAGAGCAAGACTCTGTCTCTAAAAATAAATAAATAAAAATAAAATGCAGCCCAGGCTTGGTGGCTCACACTTGTAATCCTAGCACTCTGGGAGGCCAAGTCAGGTGGATTGCTTGAGGAGTTTGAGACCAGCCTGAGCAAGAGCAAGAGCAAGACCCAGTCTCCAAAAATAGCCGGCTGTAGTGGCAGGCACCTGTAGTCTCAGCTACTCAGGAGGCTGATGTGAGAGAATCTCTTGAGCCCAGGAGTGTGAGGTTGTTGTGATCTATGACGTCATGGCATCACACAGCTACCATTGGTAGAGTGCCATGGCATCACACAGCTCACAGCAACCTCCAACTCCTGAGCTTAGGTGATTCTCTTGCCTCAGCCTCCCGAGTAGCTGGGGCTACAGGCGCCGGTCATAACGCCGGGCTATTTTTCTGTTTTGCAGTTCGGCCGAGGACGGGTTTGAACCTGCCACCTTCGGTATATGGAGCTGGTGCCCTACTCGATGAGCCACAGGCGCCACCCTCTGTAAAATAATTTGAGGAGATTTATTCTGAGCCAAATTTGAGGACTATACCCAGAGCCACACCCAAGAAGCCTTGAGCAGGCAGATTTTCTGTGGTGAGATGACAGTTTGATTTTATACATTTTATTATTTTTTTTTTTGTAGAGACAGAGTCTCACTTTATTGCCCTTAGTAGAGTGCCATGGAGTCACATAGCTCAGAGCAACCTCCAACACCTGGGCTTAGGCGATTCTCTTGCCTCAACGTCCCAAGTAGCTGGGACTACGGGCGCCCACCACAACGCCTGGCTATTTGTTTGTTGCAGTTTGGCCACATCTGGGTTTGAACCTGCCACCCTCGGTATGTGGGGCCAGGGGCTTACCCACTGAGCCACAGGCTCCACCCTGATTTTGTACATTTCAGGGAGACAGCAATTACAGGTAAAGTAATAAATTAATATGTGGAAGGCATACATTGGGTTTGGCCTAAAGAGGTAGAACATCTCAAAGTGAGGGCTCACAGGTAATGTATGAGTTTAAAGATACACCTGTTGGCTTGGCGCCTGTGGCTCAACCGGCTAAGGCACCAACCATGTATACCGAACCCCCCCCCCATGTTTGGCGGGTTCGAATTCAGCCCGGGCCCGCCAAACAACAATGATGGCTGCAACCTAAAAATGGCCGGGCGTTGTGGCAGGCGCCTGCAGTCCCAGCTACTTGGGAGGCAGAGGCAAGAGACTCGCTTGAACCCAGGAATTGGAGGTTGCTGTGAGCTGTGATGCCACAGCACTCTATCCAGGGTGACAGCTTGAGGGTCTGTCTGAAGACCAGGAGTCAGGGAAAAGGAATGCTTGAGTTAAGATAAAGCTCTATTAGTCAGAGACAAACTATAGGACACAGGCCCAGACTCAAGTGGTTTGTTGTGTACACTGAGGACCAACAAGTATGTCTTGGCTTGTATGGCCTTCGGCCTGTTAGTAAGTCACAAAGGACATCTCTAAGAAGGGAAAGGGAGCATGATGAGGCATGTCTGATCTCCTTTCTTATAATAGCAACCGAGTTTTAAGGGATTCCCTTAGTCAAGAGGGGGGGCAGTCAGTCACTGGCGGTGGGGGTTAAGATTTTATTTTCGTTCACAAGAGTCTGAGCTGATCCCATGGGGCCAAAGGACCCTGTTATAAATCACATTGTACTATCTGATGTGCCTAAAGCCCCCAAGTAAGCCAAGACATTCCTCTCAGGCAGTACCTACCAAGGGCTTAGAGATCATCTCTGGGAGCTGAGGGCAAAGGCCAGGTTCAATTCCTCACCACGCGGTGGGTCTGGGAATCTTAAATTTGATAAACACTGTGACATGGCCTTCTGGGAAGGCAGCGGTGGTTTGCTCCTTTTCCCCAGAACTGATGAGGAAGGGTGAGGACACTGCCCCCTCTCCCTAAGGCAGAAGTATTGGGGGGGGGGGGCGCCAGAGCTTCAGAAATAGAAGAAAGAAGGGGTACTTGGGACTGAACCTGGTCCTCAGTTGGACCTGGTCCTTGCAAAGCCCTCAGTGCTGGGTCTCAGGCAGGTGACCAGGAGCTTAAGGGTGGGAGGAAAACCTAAGGCACTGTGTCATTGGGCTCATTCAGGCCTTTCCCAGACAGAGGAACTGTGTGTGTCCCAGAGCTCACATTGGACCTTTGTTCCTAACAAGGTGAACACTCTGCTCACACTAGCTCTGAGCTCTGTTGGGCCAGCCTGATGGCAAACAGAAGCCTTGTCTTCTTGAGAGGCCGACATCCACCCTCGGAGCTCCTCCATCCTCCACGACAGGACCTGGGGATATGGCCAGAGTGCTGCTTTCCAGCAGCTAAAAGAGTAACAATCATGACCATTGTTTGACAAGCTTATTTCATGTGTGTGTGAAATATACATGGCTGTGTATTTTCCTGTGGCTGCTGTAATAGATAACCACAAACCAGGTGGCTTAAAACAATCAAAATTTACTTTCTCTTTGTACCCTCAATGATTCCCTGACAATAAAAAAAAATTTTACTTTTTTAGTTCCAGAGGCCAGAAGTTCAAAATCAAGGTGTTGGTAGGTCTGCACTCTCTATAAGGGAGCATTCTTTCTTGTCTTTTCTGGCTCTTGGTGTTTGCTGGCAATTCTTGGTGCACCTTGCCTAGTAGACACATCAGCCCAGGTCCCTGGGGCTCTTGTTCCTATGTGTTTCTGTCTCTGTGTCCCTTTGTTACAGACATCAGCACATGGATGAGGGCCTTCCCTAATGACCTCATTTTGACTTTGTTACCTCTGTACAATACCCAATGTCCAAATACTCTGAGGTACTGACAAGATTAGAGGATACAGGCTTGGCGCTTGTGGCTCAACGGGCTAAGGTGCCAGCCACGTACACCTGAGCTGGTGGGTTCGAATCCAGCCTGGGCCGGCAAAACAACAATGACGACTGCAAACAAAAATGGTGGGGCGTTGTGGCGGGTGCCTGTAGTCCCAGCTACTTGGGAGGTGGAGGCAAGAGACTCGCTTTGAGCCCAGGAATTGGAGGTTGCTGTGAGCTGTGATGCCACAGCACTCTATCCAGGGTGACAGCTTGAGGCTCTGTCTCAAAAAAAAAAAAAGGACTAGAGGACACAATTCATCACAGGACAGTGTACATGATTTCATGACATCTCTTCATGAAACCTGTGAGAGGCTTATTGGCTTTTTTTTTTTTTTTTAATGAAATAGAGTCTTTCTCTGTCACCAAGGCCTGAAAACTTTTTGTAGAGTGAAGGTCTCACTATATTGCTCAGGCTAGTCTCTAAGTCCTGGCCTCAAGCATTCCTCCCACCTTAGCCTCCCAAAGTGCTGGCATTACAGATGTGAACCACCATGCCTGGCCTGTTGGCCCCTTTTATAGCTGAGGAAAACCAAGGCCCAGACTGGGCAGGGTTACACAGCCTGCCATCATTCCTTTGTTCATTCTATAAATAGTTATTGAGTCATTGCTGTATGTCAGGTCGTTGGGGCACTGGGGACCCAGTGTGAGCAGACAGACCTGGTGTTCTTCCTAAGAGACTCATGGCAGAGAGGTACAGAGCCAGGAAAATAGGGCAGACAGCAAGGATGGGGGCTTTGCTGGTAGAATCCTAGATACTGTGGGGGCCCAGAGAAGGTACCTGACTCAGCCTGCAGAGTTAGAAGGTTCTTCCCTCCCAGGGCATCAGAGCTAAGAGCGAAGGGTGAGGATGGGAAGAGGAAAGCATGGTCCAGATGGTGAACCATGTGCCAAAGCCCTGAGGTAGGAATGGGAGACTTTAGAGTGATGCCAACAGCTTGAATAAGATGGCATCTGTGGGAGGGGGGCGGGGGTGGTGGTGGAAGCCAGGTTGGACAGGGAGCCATGGAAAGGATGGGGAAGGGTGTTAGAAAGAGACTAGAGGCCCAATGAATACCTTAGGTTCTCTGTCCCACAGTGAAGCACCCACCAGTGGAGCCCTCCCAGTTTGTCGCTGTGCCCACCAAGACACCTGACAAGATGGGCTTTGATGAGGTGGGTGGGGTCTTCATGGGGGTGGGTCTGGGTGTCAGTAGGGCTAGGGGTTGGGAGCAGCCTGGAGGGGCTGACCAGATTCTGGCCCACAGGTCTTCATGATCAATCTGAAGCGGCGGCAGGACCGGCGGGAGCGCATGCTACACGCACTTCAGGAGCAGGAGATCGAGTGTCTACTGGTGGAGGCAGTGGATGGCAAGTAAGTCTGAGAGCAGGGTGATGTGGATGGGCACATGAGTGTAGAACTCACTGGTGGATAGCAAGTGATTCTGCTGGGGAACAGGGTCTAAACTGAGGCATAGACTCTGATGGTGAGCACTGTGGAAGGAAAGTGAATGTGACCTGGGGGAATGGGCGGGGCAGAGTCCGTTGAAGTCCTGACCCAGAGGGAAGGGTAGGTCCAGATGCTGCAGGCGTAGACTACAGGGGTGGGGACCCCAAGAAGAGGGAAGAGGAGTAGAACATGCCCTGGTAGGTGGGGTGCTAACTGGAGCAGAGGACAGGCTGACTCCTTGATGGGGGCAGGAGTGAGTCTTCCTTGGGTCTTCCACCTCCCTCCCCAGAGCCATGAACACCAGCCAGGTGGAGGCGCTGGGCATCCAGATGCTGCCTGGTTACCGGGACCCCTACCATGGCAGGCCGCTCACCAAGGGCGAGCTGGGTTGCTTCCTCAGCCACTATAACATCTGGAAAGAGGTAGGTGCCCCAGGGGTGCGGTGGGGGGCTAGAGTCCAGACCCTTTGTCTCAGGCCTTGTGGGGGTGGACAAAGGAAGGCCGGAATCACTGCTGTCTTGGAAGTGTGTCAGCCCCAGGGGGATGGAAACCCAGGCTGGTAGGGGGAAGGGGAGGGTGAGCCCAAGCCGATGGGGCTTGAGACCTGCAAGCAAAGCCTCTTCACTCTCAACCTTGACTCTGTCTCCATGTTTACTAATAGAACTAATGGGCACTGTGACGTTAGGCAGCATGGACTCCAGGCCAGGGATACCCTGTTAACATGAGGGCTCCTGGAGGGAGAGGCTGCAGTGTATGGGCATGTCAGACTCGCATTCAAACTTGCCACCGTCAGACATGCGACCAAATGGGGGTGTCTGGCTGCAGATTGGGAGGGGCATCGGAGGGGACTCTGGGCAATTGAGGCGCTGAGTGGTGCTTCTTCCCCGCATTCATCATGGGTGGAGCCCATGGAGCCAGGAGGGGAGGAGTGTGTGCACTTGCTTTTCTGCAGGCGACCAGAGCCTCTTCGGGCTAGTGCTTGAGGAACAGGTAGGGCCTTGGTCTCCCTGTGAACTGGCAGAGTTTTCTCCCTCAGGTGGTGGACCGGGGGCTGCAGAAATCACTCGTCTTTGAAGACGACCTGCGTTTTGAGATCTTCTTTAAGAGGCGCCTTATGAACCTCATGCGGGACGTGGAGAGAGAGGGCCTAGACTGGGATCTCATGTGAGGGGACCCTGGGGGGCAGGGCAGAGCTGAGGCCTGAGGAATAGAGCTAGGTAGACCTATGGGGCATGGTTAGGGTAACAGGCCAGGCCTGGGCTGAGAGCATTGTCAGGGGTGTGGGCTATGCCTTGGAAGGATGATCTGGAAGCAGGAACTGGCCAAGAGCCTTCGGGATTGGTCAGAGCTTGGAAACTTGACTGAGGTCTATGGAGGTGAGAGGTGTGGCTAAGATTTGACACAGCAGCGTGTGGGTGTGGCTAAAGAGAATGGAGGTGTGGCTGAAGAGTGTAAGGTATGGCCAATGAGCCTAGGAAGTCATGGCCAGCACTGGCTGTGTGGCTAGAGTGTGAGGGTTTGGACAGGGAGCCTGGGTGGGCATTGTCATCACTGGAGGTGTGATTGAAGCATGAGGGTCTGGTCAGGGAGCTCGGGTGGATGTGGCCAGCGTTGGAGGCGTGGCTGAAGAGTGTGAGTTTATGGCCAGAGATCCTGTATCTTAGCCAACACAGAACAGCTTCAGGCTCAAAAGAATGAGTTTTGCTCTCCACAGCTTCATGTCCTCCCACGGCTCCGTAGTGCTCACACTCCTTCCTGTGACCCCCACACTTCTTGGTGCTATGTTCAACATAGCACCCTCCTGTACCCCTGCCACGTTGGGCCTGATAGGGGTAACTAGATCCCTGATGTTCTGGGCTAGCATTCTGTAGAGGGCATAAGGAGTATAACAGGGCTCAATTCTGTACCCCAGCTACGTGGGCCGGAAGCGAATGCAGGTGGAGCACCCTGAGAAGGCTGTGCCCCATGTGAGGAACCTGGTGGAGGCTGATTACTCTTACTGGACCCTGGCTTATGTGATCTCCCTGCAAGGTGCCCACAAGCTGCTAGCTGCCAGGCCACTCTCCAAGATGCTGCCTGTCGACGAGTTCCTGCCTGTTATGTTCGACAAGCATCCAGTGTGAGAGGGCGTTGTGGCAGGCAGGCTGGTGGGCGGGGGGGTCTCACTGTGTTTCTGTCTTCAGTAGGTGGGGGCGTGAGACTTGCATGCTCCAAGGTGGCACCTCTTCCTCTGCCCACTACTCCCTCCATTTGCCCCCACCCATATCTGTCTCCATGTGTCCCCTACCTGCTCTGTTTCTCTTTCTCCCACTTCAGTATCCATTTGTGCCTGCTCTGCCTACTTCTCTCTCAGTCTCTTCTCTTTACTTCTTCCCTCACTCCCCCACTTCTTGCTCCATCTGTCCCCTCCCCTGGACCAACTACTGCCTCTCACTCCCTCCTTCCTCATTCTAGGTCTGAGTACAAGGCCCACTTCTCCCTCCGCAACCTGCGCGCCTTCTCTGTGGAGCCCCTGCTTGTCTACCCAACGCACTACACGGGGGATGACGGGTATGTGAGTGACACAGAGACCTCAGTCGTATGGAATAATGAGAACGTCAAGACTGACTGGGACCGTGCCAAGTCCCAGAAGATGCGGGAGCAGCAGGCACTGAGCCGTGAGGCCAAGAACTCAGATGTGCTCCAGTCCCCGCTGGACAGTGCTGCCCGTGATGAACTCTGAGGGGCAGGAGTTAAAAAGCCAAAGCAGCCATTGCTGGCCCACCCTCCACATCCTCACCAGGGATAGATAGCAGGGCCACCTGTGGTCTCCTGGGCAGGCCACAGAGGGCTCTCCATGCAGGGTAGTGTCCAACCAGCTCTTGCTCAGCAATCACATGCACACAGGCAGCATTAATGGAGTGCCTACTGCATGCCAGAAATAGGGCTTGGCAATGGGGAATTGGGAGGAACAAAGCCCTCTTCATTCCTCTGTTCATGTGCCCAACACTTGTTAAGCACCTGCTGTGTACCAGGTTCTTGTTATGACAGTGAATGAGGCTTAATTATTCTCTCCAACAGTGATTCATTTATCAAGCATTTATGATCAGATTAAGAATCAGGTACTAGTGATACACATTTGTTTTTAAAATTAATTCAAATATTTATTGAGTGCCTACTGTGTATTAGGCACTGTCCAGGCTCTGGGAATATTAATATAAATGACACTCGTTCATTTATTCAGACATATATCAGGTGCCTGCTGTGTGCTGGAAGGTGAGCTAGGAGATGGGGATGGAGGTAAATAAGGTGCTTTTCACTCTTAATTGGTTTCTTCCTCACTTCTCAGGAACCCAGCACTAGGGATTCAAAACAGTACGAGAGATGTTCAGTCAGCATTTTTGATTATCCACTATATGCTGGGCTGCATGCCAGGTGCCGGGGCACAGAGGTGAACTATATGAGTATCTTTATTTCTACATACCACAACCATTTATTGAGCACCTAATGAGTGCCAGGGCTCCTGATTCCCATTTGGATTGAAGAGTGATCAACTTAAGTTTGATTCTTCTCTGTCCCCCTACCCACCTGAGCTGTGTGCAGACAACATCCCCCCACCACCCAGGAGGGAGGGAAGCGCTTTCCATACCAGGGGCAACCGCAGGTCTCAGTGGGCACATGGCCACAGGCAAGCCCCCCTGGAGGGGGCATAAGAGGTGGGGGCTGGGTCTCCCTCACCCAACCCTGGTTCCATTCACTGACCTCCCTGCCCTTGTGTCTCAGGTGTGGTCTCCACCTGCTTGATGAAGTTCCTTTGTTCAAGTGTTTGGTGGGATCATGTGTTTGAGGGGCTTGTAGGGGCTCAGCTGCACTGGGGCACTGCCTATGGCCTGGGCAGGATGTTCCCCAGCAAGGGCTGGAGGATTTGATATGCCTTCACCCTGAATCGAATGTCAGAGCCAGCCAGCGGTGCTTCTCCCTGTTGGGAATAACTTGCTTATTTTTTTATTAAATGTTCATGGTTGGTTTTCACTGAAGTCTATGGTCTTGTGCACTGCGAAAACACCTCTCACACTCCTCACCCCTGGCTACAGGTCATGATTTGGGAGAAAATCCAGGCAGGTAGTATGGAGAAAGTGGCCAGCACAGTGAGTGTGAAGTGAGGATGTGACAGTCCCAGGTCCCAGCCTGCCCCATAAAGCTTCTCAAAAAACAGCACAAGGGCAGATGGCAGATGTCACAATATCACAGGTCAACTGCACAGTTGTCTCAGATGACTTGAAGATGGGGACTGTTGTGGTATAATTTCCCCTAAAACAGACCCTCACATGAAGATGTGAGGACACACAGGGTGTGCTCCTAGGAACCCACGATGGAGGGTGGGGAAGTGGGACAAGTTGAGAAAGATCACTATAGGGCTCGGTACCCATACTCAGTGGTTAGGGCACCAGCCACATACACTGGGGCTGGCAGGTTCCAACCTGTCCCAGGCCTGCTGAACAACAATGACAACAACAACAAAAATAACCAGGCACTGTGGCAGGCACCTGTGGTCCCAGCTGCTTAGGAGGCTGAAGCAAGAGAATCGCTTAATCCCAAGAGTTTAAGGTTGCTGTGAGCTGTAACACCACAGCACTCTACCGAGGGTGACATAGTGAGACTCTGTCTCAAAAAGAAAAAAAAGAAAATCACTATATTGGGTGCCAATGAGCAGATAACACTGTGGGCTTAGAGACCTCAGGGTGACAGCAGAGAGCCCACACCTGAATGGTCCCACCCCCGGGAGAAGGGGCTTGGGCATCCATGCCCCACCCCAAACTGGATTTTCTGAGTCAAATGCTTGTGAATTCTCAGGATTATTAAAACATTAGGGTGCAGAGGCATATACCCAATGCTTTTATAAACTCACACATGTATGCAATCAGTCTAGAAAAAATTAGAACTTACAGTTAAGCAAACAAACACAATAAAATTAAACCACACATCTTCAGACACAACTAACGTTTTCATGAAAAACCTTCCAGCCTTACCCATTTGCATGGAGCAAATATATACATGTTTATAAAAAGGCTATCATGTTACATAAACTCTACTGTAACTTGCCTCTTTCAATCAGCACATGTTTATTTTTTAAACATATGATCAAACTGTACTGATTTTTAAAATAATTTTCTTTTTAAATTGAACAATATGTTGTAGAGATACTTTCTTTTTTTTTTTTGCAGTTTTTGGCCGGGGCTGGGTATGATGGGGCCGGCGCGCTACTCACTGAGCCACAGGCGCCACCCTGGAGATACTTTCTAATTGGGGCTAAGACCTACCAATTCTCTGGAATGTTACAGAAAACATTCTGTGGCAGAGATGGACGGTCATTTATTCATTCAATCATTCTGATTAAAGAATGTTGCAACCCTGCAGTGAATAGCTTTGTAGGTCTTTCATACTGGATTTTTAAATTTCCATGGAGTACATTGATACATGTAGAATTTCTAGGTTAAAAACTGGGAACTTCCAGTTTCAATTCCATATTTACTTTTCTTGTTAAATTGTTAACTGTTCATCGTCTATTGACCAGTGGGGATCGTCTGAGTTTACTAACCATTCCCTTATGGGACATTCGTTTCTCATGTTTTGTGGGGTATTTCTAACTTTTAACCCTGTGAGTCACAACCAGGAGCAATTTTGTTCCTCAGGGGATATTTGTCATTGTTGGGAGAGATTTCTGGTTGTCATGAGTAGGATGGATGTTCTTGGCATCAGGTGGGAGGAGCCAGGGATGCAGCTAAACATCTACAATGCATGCATATGCGTGCGTGTGTGTGTGTGTGTGTATACACATGTACACACATGCACACATGTATATGTATATGAGCCATGCATTTTTCTTGCCTTTATGTGTATGAAATGTTAATTTTCATTTTCTGTACAGATAGGGTCTTGTTATGTCGCTCAGGTTCAGCCTCACACTCCTGGACTCCTGGCCTCCCACTCCAGGCTCCCAAAATGCTAGAATTATAGGTATGAGCCACTGCACCTGACCTATTAATGTTATTGATAATACTAATTATTTAAAATTTAACTTTAAATTGAAAAGTGATTCCTATTCATGAGGAAATCCTTCAGTGGGTCCATTGGCCCATTATATTAGTTTCCTATTACTGTTACAACAAATTTCCACAAATTTAGTGGCTTAAAACATCACCAGTGTATTCTTAAATGGTTCTAGGGGCCAGGAAACCAGTGATGGCTGATTCCTTCTGGAGGCTCTAGGAGAGAATCCCTTTCCTTACCTTTTCTAGCTTCTGGGCATACCTTGGCTCTCGGCCCCTGCCTGCATCACTCCAACTTCTTGTTTACATCTTCACATCCCTTATTAATCTTTTTGCCTCCTTCTTAAAGGGAGGACCCTTGTGATTACATCTAGTACCCACTCATAATGCAAGATAATCTCCCCATAATCCCCAAATCCTTAATTTAATCACATCTGCAGAGTTCCTTTTGCCATTTATTTTTTCTTTAGAGACAGGGTCTCACTCTGTCACCCAGTGCAAGTGGTGCCGTCATAGCTTACTGTAGTCTTGAACTCCTGGGCTCAAACAATCCTCCCACCTCAGCCTCCTGAGTAGCTGAGATAAGAGGTGTGCACCATCACACCCAGATAATTTTTCTTATTTTTTTATAGAGATAAAATCTTGCTATCTTGCCCAGGCTGTTCTCAAACTTCCATTATCTAGGGATTCTCCCCCTTCAGACTCTTAAAATGGTAGGATTACTGCCGGGCGAGGTGGCTCACACCTAATCCCAGCACTGTGGGAGGCTGAGGCTGGAGGATTGCTTGAGTTCAGAAGTTCCAGGCTTGTCTGAATGAGAGTGAGACCCCGACTCATGAAAAAGATTTAAAAACCCAGCCAGGCACCATGGTGAGCACCTGTAATCACAGTGGCTTTGGAGGCTGAGGCAGCGGGATGCCCACAGCCCAAGTCTGAGGTTGTTGTGACCTATGATGCCATTGCACTCTGCTCAGAACTCTTGACAAAAAAAAAAAAAAAAGAAGAAAAAAAGGTAGCATTACAAGTGTGAGCCCCCTCAACTTGCCATCAGTTTTGCCATATGAAGTAACATTGACAGGTTCTGGGAAACAGATGTGGATAAAGGGATTATTCCGCTTTACTACATTCATCCTTTAGCATAACTGCAGTTGTATCTAGTATTCTGGGTGTATCAATTTATTGTGTAACATAACATGGTTTGTTAGTCAGGGATCAAGGCAGGAAACAGAAACCACTGGAGATCTTGTAACAGAAAGGTATTTAATACAGAAAATTCATGATTCAGTGTTCCTATTGTAAACAAATGAGTGTGGTTGTATGCTAATAAAACTTTATTTACAAAAACAAGTGTTGGGCCAGATTTGGCCCAGGTGGAGTAGTTTTCCAGGTCATGGTGCAAAGGATCAGGACTGGGTCTGGTCCTACAGGGATGACTGCAAAATTGGTCTTTTAAAGCTCACCAAGGTTGTTGCTAGATTCTGAAACATCAGCTGTCTCCCTATCTGGCCACTGGCAGAGTGAAGAGGAAGCAAAACCAAGTGCCTTCCAAATGACTGCAGCTGCCTCTGGCCAGTACACCCTACTGCACTGAGTATGCCCAGCTGCAGGAAAGTCTACAAGTGTAGTTGGGGCTTTGCAGCCTCTGCCTAGAACAAGGCTGGCTGAGGCAGGTGCTAATGTCAACCTACCCTGGTTTATTAGTGTATGCTATAATGATGGTAAGAATGATTGTGTAATTGTAGGACATATGATCATAGTCACCATTATGTCTAATTGCAGGATTAGGAGCAGAGTAATTACTATGCAATATAATTATATAATAAAATGTAATCTTAGATCATCAACTATATAATTGTGTTACACCCTCCAGGAAACTGAATATGTGTGTTTTTGAAGTTCTTGGGTGATTCTGCTCTGTTGCCTGGTGGAATGATAGGAAGAGGAAGCTCAAGTAAGATTAAAATGTATTCAGGAGGCTGAGGCAAGAGAATCGCCTAAGCCCAGGAGTTGGAGGTTGCTGTGAGGTGTGTGATGCCATGGCACTCTACCAAGGGTGATAAAGTGAGACTC
>CAUYON010189593.1:0-23785 GCA_963573935.1 Arctocebus calabarensis
GGTGCCTGTAGTCCCAGCTACTTGGGAGGTGGAGGCAGGACACTTGCTTGAGCCCAGGAGTTGGAGGTTGCTGTGAGCTGTGATGCCACAGCACTCTACCCAGGGTGACAGCTTGAGGCTCTGTCTCAAAAAAAAAAAAAATCCTACAAAAAATTTATTCTCAGAAATATGAAAATCTGAAAGAAATTGACCAATACTTGGAAGCACGTCAACTTACTAGACTTAATCAGAAAGAATTGGAAATGCTGAACAAAGCTATATCAAGTACTGAAATAGAATCAACTATGCGAAATCTCCCAAAAAAGAAGAGTCTGGGACCAGATGGCTTCACATCAGAATGTTACCAAATCTTTAAAGAGGAACTAGTACCTATGTTACTTAACCTTTTCCAAAAAGGAAAAGGAATCAAAAAAGAAGGAATACTTAACAACACATTCTATGAAGCAAATATCACCCTGATCCTCAAACCAGTAAAAGATCCAACAAGAACAGAAAACTATAAACCAATATCTTTAATGAACATAGATGGAAACATATTCAATAAGATCCTGGCAAACAGAATCCAGCAACACCTCAAATGAATTATGCACTATGACCAAGTGAGTTTCAGCCCAGGGTCTCAAGGTTGGTTCAATATACATAAATCTATAAATATAATAAATAACATAAACTAAAAAGCAAAGACCATATGATTCTCTCAATAGATGCAGAAAAATTTCTTGACAATGTCCAGCATCCTTTCATGATCAGAACACTTAAGAAAATAGGTATAGAAGGGACTTTTCTTAAACTGATAGAGGCCATCTACTGCTGATTAATTTATTTAGGACTTTTGAAACTATGGCTGCTCCTGATAATGATGACAATTTGAAATAATGAATAATAGTGCTTATTGTATGGCCTTGGCCATTTACTCTCCTTTAAATAGAATGCTGTGTATTGAAAAAACTGGAGTGTGTTATTTTCATAAAAAAAATGAAATCTGTCCTTTTAAGATATCTCATTGGAAGGCAGAATTAAATAACATGCTTTTAATGACTACTGGGTAATTGAAAAAAATCAAAACTTCAAAAACTTTCAAATACACACACACAAACTGCTTTACTCTGCCCAATCCCTGAACTTCTTAACCAGGTGATCAGAGAACCTCCCAGGCCACCATGCTCTAAAGTGACCCAGATGGAGGAGAAGAAGAAAGTAAAATGAGGGGTAAGTCACAGCCACACCAGGCATGAGAGTCTGGACCTGTAAACATAGGAAAGGTCCGGTACTCCATGGCCTGCAGCACGAAGCCAGCCCATTCTGGAATCATCAGGAAAGTACGTGTGGGACTGGATCCTGAAGAGGCTTCACCTAGGGAGAGGAGCCACAGAAGAATAAGGATCAGGGTACTGGCCTGCAGTACTATCCCAAAGTTTCTACACCAACTAGGATTTTACAAGGTCCTGCTGATGTGCTGGTAGGATGACTCTCAAAAGCTCCGAGAATGTGATGCCTCAGAATAATTGAGGGAGAAATGCCAGGGGGACTTAGGTAGATATTGTGAGAAAGGATTAAAAGGTTCAGAGACATAGAAACACTAGAGGATATAAAACGTGAAAGACCAGCGGGGTTTGCTCTGTGAGATAGCCAGAGGACTCCTTTCCAAAGAAATAAGGAACATGCTGGGGAGAGGAGCCAGAATCTCTGACAAGCTCTGACAAGCTCACAGCAACCTTCTTCTTTAGGCCAGGGCTGATAGTGCTGAACTGAGCTGCCTAATAGCAATGGAATTACAGGATTCCAGAATCCCAGTGGCCAGGTTACAATGCTGAGATATCAGTAAGGTGGGCACCAAAGATTACAATGAGTGTGAAGCTGAGAATGACTGCCAAGGCAGCCTGACCACAGAGAGCTACGGAGAGTTAAGAGAACATGGGATTTTTTAGGGGCAAGAGGACAAACAGGAAATAAGAATATTGCCTACTCTATACAATCAGAAGAAAATGAAGACAATCACAAAGCTAAGGGACATCACCTAAAAATAAATTTGCAATCCTTTTCTCTCTTTCTGGAACCAAGCCGGTTTTCACTTACATCACGCATTGACTAGCAGAGAGAACGTGATCTCTGGAGAAAGGACAATGTAACATCAAGTGAATATACACGGTAATGGACCCCCTTGTTTCTAAAAAGACCTAAGAACACCAACTGGATAATTGTTGATTGAGGAAAGGGGAACAATTCCTCCTCACGAGGCTGCTGAAAGATGAAATGGAATATGTCATTCAGTGCAGTGTCTGACACTAAAGAAATTCTCTCCTAGTCATGGCTGATGCAATAACCCCACTGTTCTTAGTGGAGCTAATTAGTAATAATAATGTTTATGTGGAATAGTTAAATATATGGGTCTGCGCAGGACTCCCAGGCAGCTTCTGTCTTTCCTTCAGCACCACGTGACCCATGTCCTCCTGAGTTTCTCTCACTGGTTTCTCCAGGGCCTTTCTGAAGGTCCCCGGCAGGCCTGCGCCCTAGGAAGCAGTCCTCCTCAGAGAGTCAGGCTGAGCACAGAGCATTGTGATTTCGTTAGACTGGCACCAGGGTCAGCAAGCCCAAATCTGATCATCAGCTACCTCAGAAAGCCTGGCCCGGCAGCATCAGAGCCTGACTGAATTCTGCCAAGAGAGGACCCGTATTGTTTTCTTTAAACTATGGCTTATTCATAATTGATAAGATCCAAAGGCATCTCTGTCATCTACCACCCTAATTTAATGGACTATCTTGTTCACTAAAACGGTGGCGCTCCAAATGTCTATAGATTCCAATTTTCACCTGGGGACAAACTAATTTCCTTGGAATAGTGATTTTACTCTGAGAAAATGAGATGGACAGCCACGCATTTCTCCTGCTGGTTCTTGGAGTCACAGTTACTTAAGGTAACCAAACAGACAACTTAAGTCCCAGCGAAGGAAGAAAATATCCTTTATGAAATCTCTGCACGGGGGATAACAGGTAGAAACGAAGTCCTCACTGGAACCAGCATATTCCTGACGTTACAAAACTTAATGTGTTCCTAAGCAAGAAAGAGCAGGGGCAGAGTTTGTCTACCTCCTGTTCAACTATGATTGAAAGACCAGTGAGCAGATGACTTGGGAAGAAGCATGTTATACCTCAAGTCAACACTTTGCCAAGAAACACAATCTATTGTCTATTCTTTGTTCATTTAGAACCCAGTAGGTACCGAGGGTTCAAACCCAGCCCTAGCCGAACTGCAACAAAAAAATAGCCAGGCATCGTGGCAGGCACCTGTAGTCCCAGTTACTTGGGAGGCTGAGACAGGAGAATCACCTAAGCCCAGGAGCTGGAGGTTTCTGTGAGCTGTGAAACCATAGCACTCTACCAAGGGCGACAAAGTGAGACTGTCTCTATAAAAAAAAAACCAAACAAACAGACAACAAAAAAAGAAGCCAGTAGTGCAGCAGGCTGTTGTATGTTGGGCTTCTCAAAGTCCTTAAGGTCTGTTATTGGCCTTTTTTTTTCTCCTCCAATTTCACTCATTGTAAAAGAGTATTCTCCCCCAAAATGCTGTGCTTCTTTGGATCTATGTAATTCCATCCATCCGTTCCCTCTGCTTGGAGAAGCACTCACTTTATTTGTTACAGATATTTACATTTTCCCCCACAAGAGTGTGTATAGTGGCATCTTTTCTGTAAATCACAATGTCTCTCTCTCTTTTTTTTTTTTTCTCTGCTGACTCTCCCCCCCCTGGCCTGGCTTTCAATTTTTTCTTTCTTTTTTCTGCATTCTAGCTTGGAAATGTGTATTTGTTGTCCAAGCAAAGGGATGATTTTTTTTCTGAATCAAATCTTACCTTGAATAGGAGCTTCCTTTATTCATTCACATTAAGGTGGGAGAGTTTTAGCACTCTCCAGCTGACCCTACCTCAGGAAACTGCAGGACAAATGAATGCCCCCTTCATGGGGTTTTACCCTTTTCTTGACCAAACAGCTCCTTCCACATACCTGCTGCAACATGACATTTCAAAAATGTTTTCATATAGTAAACGAGAAAATATCATGAACGGTATGTCAATCAGGTTGGTAAAATATCTCAGATTGCATGTGAAGCCCACACTGTACCCCATGGTTGAACTAATGTACACAGCTATGATTCAATAAAATAAAATAAAATATTAAAAAAAAACGAGTATAATCATGATGGATGTGTTACTCAGTTCAACGTTAGTATTTCACATTGTGTATCAAAGCAATACCCTCAACCCTATAAATGCATCAATGTACAAAGTTATGATTTAATAAGAAATAATTAAAAAAAAAAAAGGGGCTACTCACTTATTCAAAGTATATGGCTACTTCTGAACAGATCACTTGGCATCTACTCCTAGAAAAATGATTGCACATTTATGATAAAGTTTTCCAGAATTCTGTTCTGAAAGGAAATATTTTACTCACTCCTTTACAGGATTGGAATTATAACAAGCAAGGACTACACATTGGAAAAATGTACTTTTATAATTCCCACTGCATGCCATTTAGACACCAGGCACCAGTGTTGCATAGAACTTGGGAACTAGATGTGATTCTTAGATGTTGGTGTTACAATCCGAGTCTGAGAGGCGGACAAGACCATAAGCGACAAGAGTAAAACAAATGAGAGAAACTACAGCGGCACACATCAGTGTTGAATGTGCCTCTAGAGCAGCGGTTCTCAACCTGTGGGGGGAACTGTATTAAAGGGCCATGGCATTAGGGAGGTTGAGAACCACTGCTGTAGAGTCAATTTGCCATCACAGAGAGAAGAGCAGCAATATGACAAATCGAAAGTTGGGCAATCTGTCCAGCTACTCAGGCATGCACCCCCACTCTTTGGGGGTAAATCCAGTGGTCTCTTCTCCATCCTCATCTTTGCTGATCCATTGGGCGTCCTTGCCATTGCTGGACTTTTCTCTGTCTTAGACTCCTTTCTTTGCTCTCTCCACACCACTTGTGCCTCCCATGATGGTGAGTGCTCTGTTCCTCTTCCACCCTCTGTTCTCCTCTGTGCTCTCTCTCCGGCTCGCTCAGCCCCTCTTGACCTCATTGATACTCTGTGGATTCTCACTCTAGCCCTCATGCCTTCACCATCTTCTAGGCTCACCTGACTGACCCACTGGCTTTTAAAGCCTCAACATGCCTGTAATCATCCTTCTATTATTGCCACCCAAATCCTCCCAGTCATTCATTTCAAAGATTTGGGATCGTATATGACTCTTCCAACCTCTGCCTCTGAAATCTCTCTCTCATCTGTTCTTTTTTTTCCATCTCTGGTACCATTATCTTAGTTTATGTCTTCCTCACTGTTTGGCTGACTAGTCTGATTTCTCTTTTTGCACCAATCCCCATCCGTTCAGTCCATTCCATGTATTTTCTCTAGTACAATTAAAATATTACCCACCACTGCTCAGGCACCTTCTGTAGCTCTCTGTTGCCATCCTTCATTAAGTATAAAAGTCCTTGGCACAACATTTGAGGTTTCCCTTAGTCTGACTTCAACATATCTTTCCATATATGCAACTTCACTCATTCACCTTTGATTTTGTGAGAGAGGAATCAAAGGAAAATGTTTAACAAGGGGTCTTTTTGTGGACAGTTGAGATTGCCAAATTTTGTATTTCCCCCAGAGTACCAACAATTTTTTTTTTTTTTTTTGAGATGGAATCTTGCTCTGTTGCCCCTGCTGGAGTGCAGTGGTATCATTACAGCTCACTGCAACCTCAAACTACTGGGTTCAAGTGACCCTTCTGCTCTTCTGACTTAGCCTCCTGAATAGCTGGGACTACGACTGTATGCCACTACACCCAGCTAAGTTTTCTACTTTTTATAGAAATAAGGTCCTCAAACTTCTGGCCTCAAGTGATCTTCCCTCTTTTGCCTCCCAGAGGGGAACAGGGGTGAGAAAGGACATATAGGTAGGGTAATTACTAAGGAAATGAACAGAGGAGCTGAGTTAGTAATGAGCACAGATGCTCTTAGATGGACTGAGCTGGAGATGCAGCCTGTCTACTTCTGGGGAATGTATAAAGGCCTTGGAAAAAGCAACTCTTCAGTTAGTGAAGACACAATTTGCAAGTGTCCCTTAGCACCACTCCTGGAACACTGAAATCTTTCCAAAAACATTATTAGTAGCCTGACAATTCTGCCTTTCTTTATGAAAAAGACAGGAAGGTGCTCCAGAATACTTATCCTGACATTCTTTCCCTGGGTCTCTTATCTCTTTCTTTGCACTGAGATATTATGTCATCTCTGGAAGAAAGCTACTTTTCAGGCAGTTTTCTCTACATTGCTTTTCCTCAGAAGGAGATCTGATCATTTGGGGCCATAAAGGACATTAGCAACTGCATTAGGCAAAATGAAGGTTAGAATATTAAGATAAAGTGGCACTGTAATAAAACATAGACAAAAAATCACTTTTAATAATTTTTTTTTCTGTTGAATAACTGAAAGAAGCGGTATGATAAAAAAAATATACATTTTTATTCTTCAACACCAAAATCCTACTTTGGTTTATCTTGATATACTTATATCAATTTCACATTTGTAATACATTTTATTTCTCACACACCTATGTCAAGGTCATACGTCATCCTCAGTGCCACCACACACACAGACACCCCCACCCCCCATAAACACACATATGTATTCACCATGTTTGAAGAAATAAGATGAATGACGCCAGCATTTAAAGCTCATTTAAAACCTATTGATATATATTTTTAACTGACAATGTTAAGGTCAAATATATTTGTTTTGAGTTAAATTAAAATAAAAAAGAATAGATACAAGTAAGAAATGAGATCCAATGAGTTTGAAATTTAGGAGAGAATATTTTGGTATAGTTTGACTTTAATTGAAATAAAAGCCATGTATGTGTCTTAAAAATTAAAATATGTTGTGGTTAATTGAATGCGAATAAAGGTCATTGAAAGTTTGATGATTTAATCATTTAAATAACTTGAAATACTTTCAAAATTAAAAACCCTACCATAATGCATAATTATCTAGTCTTTTAACCAAAGAAAATTAGTTTACTAACATTAAATAAGTCTCTAACAGACATTAGAAGTAAATTAAGAATAATAAATTGATTTTGCAAATGACTAAATTGTGACAGAGAACTATTAAGTGAATCTCCCAGGGTTACAGTTGAGTCAGTAGAAATTGGAACCTGTGGATTTTAATTTATTTTATATGGTTTTAATGATTATTAAAGTATGTCAATGGTGGGAGACAAGAAGGCTGACTGGAGACATCAGCTGTCATAGCATTTCAGAAAGAAGGAAACATTTTAAATGAAAAAGAAACATGCATGCAAACAAAGATCAAGTATAATTCTGAGGGACACTACCAGCGATTCCATGGGAAGAAGATGTGAAGCAAAATAAGGAGCAAGATATTGGCAGAGATAAACCCAGAGAGGCTGGAATCCAGCAAAAAAGGTAGGTAGAGTGGGTTGATTTTCCCTCCCCTGCATTTCTGGCAATCACCAGGCTCCTGAGCTGCTGGAGAGCCTTTCAACCCTCGTGAGCCCCCAAGCTGCAGCTGCCAAGGAACTTCTCAAAAATAAAGCACCAGGCTACCAGGTCTCCTTGGAGTCACTTCCTGTCATCACAGATCCAAGCTGAGATGGTAGACACTACATTGCCTGGTCACCCACCATACATCTTTGTCCTCTGCAGGGGGCTTTAGCCCCTTATTTGTTTATCTCTCTTGTCCCCATGCAAACATTTTTCAACTCTAGCCTAACTGCAGGACTCACAGGGTGCTGTTGGGTCCCAGGGGATCCTCATGACCCCAGAGTCTGGACATTCTATAAAGGCTGCCTCTTGGAGAGAGGGATAAAGATGACTCTCCACTCAGACCCTTCCTCCTTTTCCCCTCCCACAGCTGCTGAAAAAAGTGATTGAGCTAGGTCTCTTAGGAGTGGCTTCTTCCACTCCTGTTAGTGCATCCACCAAACGAAGGTTTTCACAGAACTTGGGGCTCAAATCTTTCTTCCTAAAGACTTATAATGGACTAAGGAGTGCTTGAACTATGAGCTCCTTGCTCACTGACCCTCCCCAGGACTGGTTGCCTAATTGCTCCATGAAAGTGGGACACACTTTGAAGTGGAGGTAAATCAAACCTGATAGAGCACTTCACAGGCAAGTCGATATTAGCACTTTTTTTCTGGCATAGTCAGTGTCAATGATCTTCAGGGACTTGGGAACAGGTCCACAGGCCAGATCCTGTATCCCAAGCACTTGTCATGTTGCTCAGGGCCACAGAGGGGAAATTTGTGAACTAATCTTGGAAGGCAAGGGATCCTGTGTGGGCAGAACTGAAAATAGAGTGCAGCTTGGGTCTTGCACTGAAGAGCACCCTTCTCCCAAGAAAGACTGTGCTCTTAGTCAAGGGTGGGATACTGGACAGAGAAGCGGCCAGCCTACAGCACCATCATGGGAGAGCTCAGCGTATTTGAGCTCCTGCCTGTTGGAAAATGCCAAACAGAGACTGTGGAGCAAGGGAGGGGGTAGAAAAACCCACTTCTGACAGCCAGACTGTGAATTCCAGGCAATCCAATTCAGCCCTACCCAGGCTCACTCCCCCATCTGCCTCTGTTGTAGTGGAGAATATGGACTCACCTAGATGTTCTAGATTCTCACCCACCATCTAGGGTGTACAAGTGCTTCTTCTGATGGTCTAGTGCTGCTCACAGGTTTTAAAAACAACACTGGCACTTGTTTTGTCCACCAAATGCCACTACTGGCAGGGAGATCAATTGCATATCCATTACATTTACTGAATCATATAGGGTGTGGTTAATTCTTACCCACAAGTACCATCTACTATCTCAGAAATTACACTGGACATGCCAATATAATTCACACTGTTAAGAAGACCACGGGGCTGGGGAAAGGGAAAGTAATTGAAAGTACTCCATTCTCCTGAATCAGAGAGACAGAGAATCCTCCCAAATATATAGTTCACTACTGCTACAGATTAGCAACTGAGAAAATCACCACACTAAGGATAATGATAGCCAAGGTATCCATCTGGAACTTAGACCACCAGCAAATCACCCACAAAGTCAAAGTCAAAAGTTCTTATACAATATATGCTATAGACACATCCTTATAAGTGAAAACCCAACAATAAGAAGTGCTAGTTGTTCCAGATGAGACAGAACCAATGAGAGAACCCCACAAGGAAAAATCAGAATGATAAGTCCAAAGGGAAATAACAGTTCTCTGGAAATGGATCCCAACCAAAATGAAAATATTGAAATGACCAATAAAGAATTACAAATCTAGACTGTAAGGAAACTCAATGAAATACAAGAGAAAATAAAAAACCAATTGAAAGAAACCATAAAAATATTGAGAAAATCAATGAAAAATTCACTAAAGAGATCAACATATTAAAAAAAATACCAAACAGAACTCGTGGAAATGAAAAATTTATTTAAGGAAATACAAAACACAGTGGAATGTTTTAAGAATAGACTAGATTAGGTAGAAGAAAGAATCTAAGAGCTTGAAGACAACTCTTTCAAATTTATTCAGTGAGTCAAAAATAAAAGCCAAAGAATTAAAAGGAATGGACAGAGCCTATGAGGCATATGGAGCTATGTAAAATAGTTATATGTAAGAACACAGGCTTCCCTGAGGGTGAAGAAGAAAATACAAAAGGGCTGGTAAATCTATTAAAGGAATCATTGGGGGAAAACTTCCCTAGTCTTGTGAGAGATTTAGACATCCAAGTACAGAAGCTCAGTGAACACCTGGGAGAGTCATTGTAAAGAGGCATCACCAAGATACAGTCATCAGACTGGCCAATGCCATAAGAAAGGAGGCAACTCCTGTGAGCAGTGAGGCAAAACCATCAAGTAATCTACAAAGGAAAACCTATCAAGGTAATTGCAGAATTCTCACAAAGACCTTAAAATCCAGAAGGGATGAGACCCCACCTTCAGTCTTCTTAAACAGAACAACTGTCAGCCTAGAATTTTGTATCCTACAAAACTAATTTTCATATACAAAGGAGAAATAAAAGCTTTTCAAAGCAAGTAAACACTGAGGGAATTTGTTCAGACCAGACCAGCCCTGCAGGAAATATTCAGAGCTATACTCATTATAAATTGCCATAATAGACACCCATGAGTATAAAACCACACAAAAGCTAAAGATCAGAGCTCATATAAAATCATAGGACAAGAGGAAAAACAAAGGAATAAGGTGCTACCCAACAGAATGAACAGCAGCCCATAGATCAATTCCATTAATCAATGTGAACAGTCTGATGCCCCATTCAAGATACATAAGCTGACTGAATGGATGAAAAAATGCAACTCAAATACCAGTTGTCTTCAGGGAGCACATATAACCCATAAGTACTGATAGAGACTTACAGTGAAGTGATGGAAAAATGCATTCCATGTAAATGGAAATCAAAAGAAATCAGGTGGAGCCATTCACATATCAGATGAAATTGACTTAAGTCAATAATAGTAAAGAAAGACAAAGACAGTCATTATATCATGGAAAAGGGAACAATTTAAAAAGAAGAGATAATAATCTTGAAGTTTTATGCACTGAACATGGGAATGCCCAGATTCATAGACCTAAGCAAGGAGATAAACATCAGTATTGTAATTGCTGGGGACCTAAACACTCCGCTGGCAGAACTGGACATAACATCCGTGCATAATGTAAAGAAAGAAACACTTGACTTGAATGGGATTCTAGATCAAATGGGCCTAACAGACATTTAGAAAACATTTAACCCCCAAATTGTTGAATATATATTCTTCTCATGAACACTTGGAACATTCTCCAAGAGTGATTACAAGTTAGACTATAAAACATGTCCTGACAAAGTCAAGAAAATACAAATCATACCATATATCTTTTCAGATCATAGTGGAATAAAACTAGAAATCAAACTGGAAGACTAGAAATAAAACTAGAAATCAAAACAAAATTGAGAACCCTTTTGCTGGATTAAGCTCAAACAAAAATGAAACAGGAGATATTGCAACTGATACCACAGAAATACAAAATATCTTCCTTGAACACTACTCTACGCACACAAAATGAAAACTATATAGGAAATGGAAAAATTTCTGGAAACACACAACCTCTCAAGGCTCAAGCAGGAAGAAATAGAACTCCTGAACAGTGATATGAAACAGCAAGATTGAAACAGAAAATAAAAATATTCCAAGAAAAAAATACCCATTCTGCTCGATGGATTCATAGCCAAATTCTATCAGACCTACAAAGAAGAACTAATACCTATACTGTAGAAATTATTTCAAAACGTTGAGAAGGAGAGAATCTGCCTCAACTCATTCTATGAAGCCAGTATCACATTGATACCAAAGCCAGGCAAAGAAACAACAATAAAAGAAAACTTAAGACCAACATTCCTTATGAATATAGATACAAAGATTCTCAATAAGATATTAGCATTCAGAATTAAACAGCACATCTAAAAAATAATCCACCATGACCAGATGGGCTTCATCCCAAGGACGCAGGATGGTTCAACATACATATGTCAATAAATATGATTCACCACATAAACAGAAGCAAAATCAAAGACCATATAATCATCTCCATAGATGCAAAAAGAGCATTTTACAAAATTTAGAACCCTTTCTCTCTCAATAAACTGGGCATAGAAAAAATACATCTCAAAATTATAAAAGCTACACATAATAAACTCACAGCCACCATCATACTGAATGGGGAAAAGTTGATAGAATTTCCCTTAAGAACTGGAACAAGTCAGAGTGCCCACCATCTCCACTTCTATTCATTAGTACTGGAAATCCTGGCCACAATAATCAGTCAAGAGAAAGAAATAGAGTATCCAAATAGGGAAAGAACAGGTCAAACTTACTTTTTCCCAACAATATGATCTTATGTCTAGAAAACCCCAAAGACTCCACTAAGGGATTCTTAGGATAAATACATAAATTCAGCAAAGTCTCAGGCTACAAAATCTCCAATAGCATGTCAATAGAATTTCTAAACACCAACAACAGTCAAGTGGACAATCAAATCAAAGACTCAATACCATTCATAAGAGCTACAAAGAAAATAAAATGCCTAGGAATATATTAACCAGGTAGATGAACAACCTCTCCAAAGGGAACTAAGAAAAACAGAGGAAAGAAATTGCAGCTGACATAAACAAATGGAAAAACATATCGTGCTCATGGATTGGGCAGAATAATACTGTTAAAATGTACATAGTATCCAAAGTGATTTATTGATTCAATCCCCATTAAAATACCAAAGTCATATTTCACGGATCTAGAAGAAATAATTCTAGGCTTTGGGGATTATGGTGCATGGCACCAACCATACACCGTATGGGGACAGGACATAATTATAAGAGGGACTTTACCTAACAAATGCAATCAGTGTAACCTCATTCTTTGTACCCTCAATGAACTGGAAACAATAAAAAAGAAGGAAAATTGTTTAGATTTTAAATAAAACAAAGATTTAAAAAATGCTTGCAAAAATATTAAAAAGCAAACGTTAATATATTTCTGATGCAAAGCAATAAAAATAAATGTTTAAAAATTATATAGGTGCATAATTAAAAATAAAAATGGCTTTTATGGCAAGGACAGAAAATATGGATCGGTCTGAGAATAGGTGAAATTTAAGACAAATACCACTGAAAACCATGATTCTTTTTTTAAATCTCCCTACTCTCAATGATCATCAGCTCATGTTAACTGACCCGGTTTTGAGTTCATTTGTGTTTTCTGGCCAATTGGGTATTTCTGCTCTGTTTCTCTATCTAAATGATATGATATTATTGTGATGAAATCATTTGTCCAGAGTTTATCCAGGTGCATTACCATAGTCTGCAGGTTGCCAGGAGTTCCCTATTTTTTCTACAGTTTTTGCTTTATGACCTTGGAATAGAGAAATAAGCCCTCACTCCTTTTCTTGATATTCAGGAATAGATGCTTATAATACCTATGTTAGCCAGAAGGTGAGTCTCACTTCCAGATCTCACTAGCAGGAAGGTGAAAAGATGTGGGCATTGGCACAGTGACTGAAACAGAAAAGGGAAGAAGAATTGGACCAACAGGGTAAGGGAACCAGCAAGTGCCAGGGTTCCCACAGGCTAAGCCTTTCTGACCATGCAGTACCACAATGCCTCTGAGTGTACACGTAGCTGGTCACCAGCTGCCCATGTTGCTTAGAATCAACAGAAAGCATTTGACAAAGGAAGTTGATTATATCTTGTCCATCTTTGGTTTCTAAAATATTTAAACTTTCAAATGTTCACAGTTCAATTCACAAATGCAGAAAATCTCAGGGTGAATTAGCATTTTGTATTTGCACAAAGTTAAATTTATCATTAGACTTCTTAATACTGTTGGGCAGAATTAGAAAGCCTTTACTTTGGCATTTACATCTATGACAGAAAAATGCAATCTTTTTGATGGGTAACATTAATAATGCTGTTTCTGCAATATGTTCTCTATGAATTATGTCTCTCTTTGATGTGCTTTCTAGGGATTATTTATCATAATAAATATTTTATTATACAAAACAAGACGTGATTTTATAATGTACTTTTCTCATTCTGTTTAATCTTGTTTTAGAATGTGGTAGGCATTTAAAAAATTAGGAACTTGGTACGGTTTTAGAGAATTGTTTCAAGGAAGAGATTAGCACCATGGCCTAATTTTGCAGAGGTCAAGAAAGCACCTTGATTAGTTATCATTTTTTTCCTTTCCCTGTGGGTCAGCATAATATAACATTAAATCAAACAAATTCAATCTTCCAGGAAATCAGGCCTGTTAACAAAAAAAAAACAAAACAAGCCACTAAGACCTTATTTGCATTCCTCTGCTTGATCTCCCACAAAATCCAGAAGACAAACAGCCTTTGTTTTCTTTTACATCAAGTCCCCTTGGATATACCTGCTGATAACGCCCTGGACCTCACCCCCTGGTACTCATGCACAGTTGCAGTGTTATACTTGTGAGATTCATGTCTAATTGCACCTCTAGAATAAAAGATCCATGGGGTAGAGATGGTGATTAGTTTTGCCCTCAGCTGCGTCTCCAGCAGCTAGCTCAGTGTCAGGCTCTTAGGAGGTACACGGTAAATATTTTTTTTTTAATGACTTTATGAACATATGAAGATATGAACACAGGAGTATTGTATGTAATTTTGGACTGACTGTGCCATACCATGAGGTAATTCTGATAATGAAGAGAACCTCAGATGATCACTGGAATTGGCACAAATGTAAGGAGTGAAAGTGTCGGGATAAAACCTTATTGACTATGATGCCAATTTCAGTAGATTTGAGATCCCATCTGGGAACCAATTTGGCAAGGGCAGTGGTTGGCAACTGTTTACATCCTCATATACATTGATTTGATTTCTTTTATGTGTGTCTTTATTTTCTTTTCTCTGGCTTCCAAAGACTATAACTTGATTTTCTCTAAAGATAACTATGTAGTAAGTTCATGCAAATTCCGTTTTTAAATTAACAAACATAGGAACAGAAATTCAGGGGGAAAGTATCATTTTTTAAATTTGTGTATGGAAATTTGTGTTCCTTTAACACCTGAAATATAACAGGTATTATTTACAATTCTGTTTTAACAATTCTGTCATGGCAAATAATTTTCTTTAAGAGATTTTTATATTTCATCCTGTTAGCAAAATTATGAAATTTAATTAGTAGAAGTCTGATGAAACATGGCCTAATTCAATGCATACGCTGAGAATATTTTCATTAGTATTTAAATTTCAACCTTGGATTTATTGTGGTCCTCTTATTATTATCAATAAACACCTATGAAATTTTATTTTGAAATGTTTTCAAATGAGTTTTAAAGTCTGGTTGATTTAAAGAGAAATGTGGGAGGTTTTTTTTTTTTGTAGAGACAGAGTCTCACTTTATCACCCTTAGTAGAGTGCCGTGGCGTCACACAGCTCACAGCAAACTGCAACTCCTGGGCTTAGGCAATTCTCTTGTCTCAGCCTCCCGAGTAGCTGGAGTACAGGTGCCTGCCACAACGCTTGGCTATTTTTCTGTTTTGCACTTCGGCACAGCTGGGTTTGAACCTGTCACCTTTGGTATTTGGGGCTGGCGCCCTACTTGATGAGCCACATGCACCACCCGAAATGTGGGAGTTTTAATGAAATAAACAAACAGCAATCACTGCAATGGATAAAAATCATAATAGAGGAGGATTTTTTGGCCCTAAGATTTAGCCAAAATGATCATCTAAGATAAGAAATCATAAATTAAAAGGACTAGAAAAAATAAAAAGATACTTTGAAAGCTGACAGCTTAACCTGTATGTAATACAGGCGAGGTAGTTATCTGAGATGAGTAAACCTCATTCTCTTCTGGTGCTCAGAAATATGCCATCCTATAAAGATGCAACTAAGTTTAATAAGCTTGAAGTTAAATATTTAAGTTATTCATGCCTATTACATAGGCAGGTGCAATAGATATTAATTCTTAAAAGAAATAATGTCCTTTAGGAAATAAAGTTATTCCTGGTGGCTATTTTTTTCCATGTTTCTGCTGACACTGGCCAAATCGCTTTTGTAGGGTTAGGGTTGTGCCCTTTCATTTTGGAGATCTTTGTAGTAGACTTTTCAGAAGCTGGGACCAGTCAGCAGATGGAGGCCCAGCAGGCTGCCCTACCTCAATGTTTTGTCATGGGCTCTTCACCTTGAAGATTTGCTTGGCATGTCTGAAGGGATCTGAGGCTTACGTAAACCCAAAGTTTATCATAATTTCGCTGCTAAAGTTGGACAGGATAGAATGTCAATTCTGAGGCCTGGATAAACTGGTTATAGAATGAGGAGTTACTATTTGGAATGTGATGATTGTGGATCAAAGGGATATTTCTTAGGTTAAGAAATTTTTTAACGTATGTTTTTAAAAAGCAATTGCTTGATCTTTCTCTCTATAAAAGACAGGAAGGTGAGAGAATTATACCTGTCTCACAAGAATAGGCTGATAATGATGTCATATGCTAAGAAAGTGCTTTGAAAAGCATCCAAGATGCAAGATGTGTGGTTGAAAGATTTTTTATTGTTATTAATAGCTAGTATTATATGAATAACAGAACTTTAAAAAATAGATCTTGAGAGGAAAGCATACTTCTCTTATAAAGTTTTATAAAGTAGAGGTGGAAGCATAATTTGTGGAGTAGATCCTTTGATTGTGCCAATGATCATAGAAACAGTGAAAATAATATTGTCCTGCAAAATAATGTATTTTACACAAAAGAAAAATTATTGGGAAATAATAGAGACACAGAACTTCTTCACTGCATCCACAAGGCCACGTTGTTCTGGTCAAATAGCTGGACTTTCCACTTGTTTCCAGATCTCAGACTAGAGATTTATTTATTATGCATTTGAGTTAGACAACAGGGTTTGTAAAAATTTGGTCGAGGTGTCTTAGATTCCCTTAAGTAATTAATGCTGGCTGTCTGTTAGCTGCTGAGAATTCAAAGCCTTACATGACACTGTCTTTGAGAGGACTGATCCACTGATTAAAAAGCTCATGCATAAAGTCGGTGATGCCTGGTCACTCCCTACTCAGTGTAAGTCAAAATCTTTTGCTTTTCTATAATAAACTTTTAATTTTAATTTCTAAAAGAGAAATGAACACTCCTTTACAAACACAATGTTTTTCTTCTAAAGGCAAAACAATATTCTAGAACTATAATTGACCTAAAAAAAAAAAAAGAAGATGGGCAATAAGGGGCTGAGATAAACTGTGTCTAGGGAAGGACAGCAGTGGGAGCAGGGACGTGCCACTCTGAGCTGTGTCAGTACATGCGCAGTCTTCAGATATTTTGAGTGAATCGGTCTCACTCTGCTGTTCATCAGTCAGAGCTGTGAGGCCGGGAACAAACACTTGTATGTAATGATGGTTTTTCCAGGTAACTGTTGAGTTTCCAGCACTGCTGCAGGCTTTCCCCTCTCCCAGGAGTTCATGCAGGTGCTATCAGGGTACATTTCCATACGGTTAGATTTCCAAATCAGGAGGAAGCTGTACTTTGTAAGCACTAGGAATCCTTCTTCTTCTATTAATTTGTCATTTTGGACCTTTGGATCAGGATGTCTTGTGTGTCATGACACAGAGGTGTTACTGAGGAGTGCTCTGAACAAGGGGGAAGTTATTAGTTGTTAAATATACATGGCAGTATTAATTCACTTTCACAGCATCCTGTTTCCTGGATACCCTGCACAATTAAATAAATCAATAAAATAATGGTATGGGTTGTTAAACGGAGCCATTAAAACACTTTTATCAAAGACCTGGCTTCTAATTTCAGAGTAGAGGAAAAGTTTCCTAGAAAATAGGGATGATTAGGTGGAACACATTCTCTTTTAAGTGAAAATCAAATCACCAGAGCAGCAAGTTCATAAAACTCTCAGTGGGTCCTAGGGAAGCTGTGATGAAATGAATTAATACAACCTCATCGACATTACCGTAAGGAAACATTAACATTATTTTTTTAATTAGTTAGAGATTTCAAAATATTTTAAAGGAGCCACAAAATATTTTAAAGCGCCATGTGTTCTAGCTACAAAATAAATTCGTTGAATTCGGGGAAGGCAGAACACATATATTTTATGTGAAATTAAATTTTCATGTTTGTGGTTTTAAGAAGTCTGTAATATATGGGCGAGCTCAGCAATACTGCACTCTCGGTAAATGCAACTAATAGAATCAAAGGAGGAGAGGGGTCCTAGCAGAGGGATCTTCCCATCATTTCCATAATAATCAGATGCCCGTGTCCTTGCTGGTACCTGTGCCAGCCCATTGCACAGCCCACAGGAGTTCTCAGAAAGGGAAAGTTAATATAAATGAAAACATTAGCTCTCTCTACTCATGGCCTTCATTTAGTCTCCTGGGAAATTATAAATTCTTTCTAGATTTCATGACAGGCTTCTCCACCAGCCCACGCCAACCCCCTTTGGTTCTTTTAATCATTTGGTTTGGAGCGTGTTGACACGGAGGCAGATGATTTATGTCAAATGCAACTTTCCTGTGCCCCTACAACGAGATAATAAGTGAAATCAGTGGTAAGTGAACTTATTTGGGAACAAAATAAACAGCCCTGTTACTTCAATGGTTTATGTGAGTAAACACCTAATTTGAGGGGATGGGCATCCCAGTCCATCTGTCCTCAGTGACTCAGGGGTCACTTTGGGATTTTAGAGCTGGAGCAAATCGTAAAGGCCTTATACATCGCACTTCCCAGACATGGCTGTTTGAGAGTCACCCAAGAGGCTTTAAAGAATTCATATGACTATGCTGAGCTCACTCCAGATCCAGCAAAGTACAGTCTCTGGGCTTGGGACTGATAGTTGCCCCCTGGTAATTCTGCTTTGAGGAAAAGCGACCCAGCCTTAGGTCTTTACTTTATGGAGTTGTAGAGAGACTGGATTGTATGTCATCAATAAACTTAGATTGAATTGAATTGAATGACCTAACCAGGGGCCGGCTAATGCCAGAGCCAGGACCAGAACCCACGGATCCTTGATTCTGGTTTTCTTTTTATACCACCACCCGCTGCCCTGGCCAACATCCTTCAGAGGCATGTAACTTCTACTGACTTGAGGGTCAAAGGCTGCAAAAGTGCCTATCTGAGAACACTACATACACACACACACACACACACACATACACACACACAGAGCTCTGAGTTTTTGGGCTTCCTGACTGCCTTTGACATGCCTTTCTCCAGTTTTTCCTCTCTTGACATTTTAACCATCTCCTTGAGAAATCTTCCTGAACGTGGTCGTCTTTTTGGCTGTTTCCATCAGTCTTCTCTTCAGGACTTCCAAAGGCTGTTCATCTGTTCTCACTCATTTTCTGCCAAGACCGTTGGTTGCTCACAGGAGGCCTGGCCGTTATGTTGACTCCCCACTCCCCACGCTGTTCCTCCTCCTGGTCTAATGACACTGCCATGGCACAGACTCCTGATGGTAAGGAGGTTTGGTCTGATTTCTTTCTCTTGACCTCTGCATGGACACGTGAGCTGTGACATTTGCTAGGGAAGCATACATGCTTTTGAAAGTGCAGCTGCTAGCCAGCTGGTGAGGGTTCTGTGGCAGGGGAAGAAATGTTAGTTGGGCCAGTTGATTGTAAAAGTTGGTAATTAATTAGGATGAAGCACAGAGGTATTTATGGAAAAACTGCTGAATTATGACACCCTGTATTTGAAGTGAAGTATACTGACCCTTCAAACTACACAATCCCCAGTCACTGTGTTTGTAGTGAATACGAACAGTGTGTCTGTTCCTGTCACGGCTTTACAATGAAAATATCTGCTCCTATGTTCAAAAGACAGTTGCAGTTACTATTGTCATCCTTAGTAATATGGTCATCTCATGAAGATAAGGTTCTTTTAGCCTTTAAACTGAACACTAACAACTAAGGGATGAAACACTTGCATTAAAATGAAGAGTAAAGACATATGGAATTCATTTAATAATCAAAGACTTTTAAGCAGTCTTACCTTCATAGCAAATGGCCAGTTATAATCTCCTAGGTACAGGAAACCTGTTCTCCTCTCTGCTACATTTGGTTAATTATAATGTAGCTCGTGGTTTGTTCATTCATCCATTCATTTGATCATGCTGTGAGTATTTATTGAGCACAAAGCATCAGGCACCACCTTAGGCCGCAGTCCTGGAGGGGCTCTCGGTCTGTGGGGGCTCTGGCATGTGTACAGCCTTGCTCCCTTTTTCTTGTGCTCGCATAACTATGTTTTAGTCTGTGATTTTTAGTAAATGAGAACCTGTCATACTCTATCTCAGCACGAGCTTACAACAATTCTTCCCCAGTCAAGGCCAAGGTACACTTCACCATTTTTTGATGGGCTGCATGTTATTCCATGGTGTGAATAGGAGACAAGCGATTCAACCTTTCCCCTAATTTGGTTGTTAGAAGTCGTTTTGCCATTGAGAATAGTCTGAACTCCACGTCCTTATAGTTATCCCCTCACGTCTCTGCGCACCTGCCACTTAGAGCTTCTTGGGGAGACCCTGCTTCAGGACAGTGGGTGACCAACCGCCTCCAGCTGCTGCTTCTTTGGGCCCATCGCTATGGGATTGACGCTGACGCCAAGCTGTCCCCAGCCAATGACCAAGTGTGTCTTATTCCTTCCACAATCCTGCTTGCTGCAGGAGTCCTCCATCAAGGACGCCCTGTCAGCACAGCTGCAATGTTCTCAGGATGTTCTCAAGCTGCGGAGGCTTTTGGGAGCCCGATCCTTCCCACCCACTGTCCTTTCACACGGGGAGCAGGGGTCAGGGTGCACCGCAGTCTTTAGACTCAGCACCCACTCCTGTCCCCCGCCTTTGCTCTTCACGGATGTTTACTCCTATAGATCTTTCGCGTGTCTGATCTTGTCTTCATCTCTGCTCCATGGCAGACCTGAACTGGAACACTGTGCTCTTATTTCCGTGTATATTTTTAATTTTAACAGATATTGTCAGATTGCTTTCCAAAAAGACAGTACAAATTTTCATTTCCATCCGCAGTATATGAGAGAAGCTTTTTCTCTGAGTCCCCAGCAAGGATTGGTAAGATCGCGCCTTTGAACTTTTGCCGGTGTGACAGGCACAAGGCGACTCTTTACGTTAGTGTGTTTTAGTGTTTCCTCTTCTTATCATTTTTGTTATTAAGATGTTCTCTTCTGTGAATTGCTTATTCAGATCTTTTACACATAATTTTCTGTTGGGTTGTCATCTATTCTTATCAAGTTTTAATGACTCTTTGGGAAAGAGTGGAAACAAGATGTTAATTTAGAACTTTTGACAAAGGCACCGAGATGACGCAGCTGTGATGCATTAGAGTGAGTGGCCAGGGCAAGAGGTGAATTTTCAAAAGAACATCAAAAAGCTAATTCTGGGGCAGCGCCTGTGGCTCAAAGGAGTAGGGTGCCAGCCCCATATGCCGGAGGTGGCGGGTTCAAATCCAGCCCCAGCCAAAAACTGCAAAAAAAAAAAAAAAAGTTAATTCTCTAAGTCTTAATTCTCCCAGCCACGCCGAGGATGTAAAGATTGTTGAAAGAAAAATGGTTTAGAAAGAGGATTGTTTTAGGAGCTATGAAACTCTCCCTTCACTGTACATCTAAAAAGCAGGACTTAAAGGGGAGGACTTGAGAACATGGTGTGTGTCATTTGTGGTTAGGGAGATGTGCCAGCATGTGACGCCTGTGTGAAAAATTACAAGGCAGAGACTGGTCTGGGTCCTCTGAGAGAAAAAGAGAGAGAGAAAGAGAGAATGCGAGGGAGAAAATGCGTTTGCCTTAGGTGGTCTGTAGTCCGAGAGTTGTCAAAGAAAGAAATATGTGAGTGTTTCTAATGGACCTGTTAAGAAGCCCAAAGGGAGAGAGAACCGGCACAGAGCTGTTTTAAATCCTGGCCTGGAGGTGTTGCAAGTGTTACTGGACGCCAGAGGAGAATCTGAATTGAAGGCACCACAAGAAAACTAGATCTCCAGGGTGTAGCTGGAGGAAAATGTATTTCCCACGTTCACAAATACGCAGTAAAATATTCCTGGTAGGGGCCTCTGAAGAATTCTTAAAAGCACCCAGTGTTTTCAAACCTAACTTATGCATATTAATTTTTTAATTAAACTTTTAGTTTTGAGATAATTGAGGATTCACATGCAGTTATAAGAAATATTGCAGGTTTTTTTTTATACACTTTACTAACTTCTCCTAAAGCTAACATCTTCTAGAACAATAGTATGATGTAACAAGCAGAAAATGGAGGTTAATAGAATCAATTTCAGAATATTTCCTTCAGCCTCAAGGATTCCTCATGCCCTTTCCCAGCCACACCCACTTCCTACTGCTCACACTTCCTCCTTAACGCGGAGTAATCACTCATCTGTTCCCCATTTCTGTAACTGTGTCACTTCAAGATTCTTATATACATGGAGTCAAATTATATGTAATTTTTTGAGATCAGCATTTGTTTAAAAAGTATAAATCTCTGAAGATTCCTCTGCATTGCTGTGTTTATCAATTGCCATTATTTTTATTGTTGTGTAGTATTCCACATGGATGTAACAGTTTGTTTAACCACACACCTGCTGAACAGGGCGTCTGGATTTTTTCCAGTGTTCAGCTGTTACGGATAAAGTTGGTATAAAGTTTTTCATTTTCAGGTTCTTTTGTGCAATACATTTTCATTTCTCTGTGATGAAGTCCCGGGAGTACTATAGCTGGATCACATGATCGTGATGTTACATTTCACCCGTTATTAAAAAGAAATAGCATAAATATTTTCCAGAATGGCTGTACTATATGTTCCCACCAGCAATATACAAGTGATTCAGTTTCTCTGCTGCCTTGTGAGCACCTGGACTTGCTCCATTTTTTATCTTGGTCATTGTTGCATATGCAGCACTATCTCACGGCCGGTGTCCCTAAGGATAACCAGGGAAGATATTAAGGTTTTCCCTAATGGCCAGAAATGTAAATAACATTTTGTGTGTTTATTTTCCATTTGCACTTTTTCTTTGGTGAAATGTCCTTTTATGTCTTTTGCCCATATTCACCTGAATATTTCCTTTCTCTCTGTGGAGTTTGAGAGTTTTGAGACATGTTAGATACCAGTCCTTTGTCAGAAGTGTGGCTTGCAAATATTTTCTATTGCTCTGAAACTGCCTGTTTTATTTTCTTAATAGTTCTTTCACAGAGCAAAAGTGTTTAATTTTGATGAAATTTAAGTTATCAATTTTCCTTTTATGGATTGTACTTTTGGTGTCAAATCTAGTAACTCCTTGCTAGTTCTAAATCCAGGAGATGTTCTATATTCTTTTCTAGAAATCTTATAGTTTTATATTTTACATACAATCACATGATCCATTTGGGTTAATTTTTATATGAAGTGAGAATTAGGTTGAGGATCTTTTTTCCCCCCATGAACATCCAATTGCTCCAGGACTATTTGTTGAAAAAGGCAATCTTTTCTCTATTGAATTGATTTGTCGCCTTTGTAAAAAGTCAGTGGGTTCCATTGCTCTATGTGTCTCTTCCTCTACAAATATGACACAGTTTTGATAGCTGTGGCTATGTGGTAAATCAGGTAGATGGAGTCTTCCCACTTCATTCTTCTTTTTCAAAATTTTAGAAACTATTCCACTTCCTTTGCTCTTTCATATAAATTTTAGAATAACCTTTCTTTGAATCTAGAAAAGATCTTGCTGAATATTCAATTGGAATAATGTTAAACTTGTATCAATTTTGGGAAAATTGACCTATTTACCATTTTGAGTCTTTCAATTTATAGACATAATATTTATTTAGATGTTTGATTTCTTTCATCAGCATTGTGTACACTGGCATATCAGCCAATTCCTGGGTGTACTGTGGTAGATTTACTTACAAGTGCAGTCTTTTGAGTGATAAGTGCTATTCTATTTTTAATTTTGGTGTTCATGTTTTCATTGCTAAGCACATAAAAATATTATGCAACTAATTTTTATAAGTTTATCTTATATCATGTAACCTTGCTGATCTCATTTATTAGTTGTAAAAGGTTTTTTTTTAATTCCATCCTATTTTCTTTTTTTTTTTTTTGAGACAGAGCCTCAAGCTGTCACCCTGGATAGAGTGCCATGGCATCACAGCTCACAGCAACCTCCAATTCCTGGGCTCAAGCGAGTCTCCTGCCTCTGCCTCCCAAGTAGCTGGGACTCTAGGCGCCCGCCACAACGCC
>CAUYON010189594.1:0-12655 GCA_963573935.1 Arctocebus calabarensis
GCCTGTAGTCCCAGCTACTAGGGAGGCTGAGGCAAGAGAATCGCTTAAGCCCAAGAGCTGGAGGTTGCTGTGAGCAGTGTGACGCCACGGCACTCTACCCAGGGCGATAAAGTAAGACTCTGTCTCTACAAAAAAAATAAATAAATAAAAATAAAATAAAATAAAATAAAATATTCCCCGTTTGTAGTACTTTGTTAATGCAGCCTGGCCAATGGATACAACCCTTTAACACACCTCCCCTTTGCCTAATGCCCCTCTAACCATCTCTCCTAAGTTTTACTAGTCACCAAGTACAAATGACTTTAAGATAACTTTTTCGAAAGCAAGCCTACATTATTTCCTCATTTAACTATTAAATTATTACACACTTTTTACATCTGGGCACTGAGGCTACAGGAGGAAATACGGCACACATGGTCCTTCCTAATGGGAGAGGCAGATATGATGGCATGATTACACAAAGAATATTGAGGAAGGTGGCTCATGCATGTAATCCAAATCATGTCGGGGCTGAGGTGGGAGGATGGCTTGAAGTTAGGAGTTCAAGACCAGCCTGAACAACATAGCCAGACCCACCTCATCTCTTCATAAAATTAAAAAAAAAAAAAAAAAACCTAGGGCAGCGCCTGTGGCTCAAGGAGTAGGGTGCCAGTCCCATATACTGGAGATGGTGGGTTCAAACCTGGCCTTGACCAAAAACTGCAAAAAAAAAAAAAAAACCTAATTAGCTAGGCATGGTGGCATGTGCCTATAGTTACAGCTATTTGGGAGACTGAGGCAGGAGGATTTTTTGAGTCTTGGAGTTTGAGGCTACAGTAAGCTATGATTGTGCCACAGTGAGACACTGTCTCTAAAAAAAAAATATTGAGGGCAGTGGCACTGTGTGTGTGTGTGGGGGGGCGGGTTGAGGTGTGGTGTGGCCGTGCTAGGCACCTAAGTGAAGCCCTGACAGCAGAGTCTGGAGCATCTGCGGGACTGAAGGAAGCCAGGGGGCTGTAGAGAGGGGCGGAGGTTGGGGGGAGGTTTGAATGCCAAACCTACAGGGCCTTCTTAGGGATTTGGGGTTATATGTATATCTGAAGAGCCATGGGAATTCAAAGTATTTTTGTTTTTTTGTTTGTTTGTTTGTTTTTGAGACAGAGTCTCACTTTATGGCCCTGTGGCTCACAGCTCACAGCCAGCTCCAACTCCTGGACTTAGGCAATTCTCTTGCCTCAGCCTCCCGAGTAGCTAGGACTACAGGCGCCCACCACAGCACCTGGCTATTTTTTCATTGCAGTTTGGCCAGGGCCAGGTTTGAACCCACCACCCTCGGTATATGGGACTGGCGCCCTACCCTCTGATCCACAGGCACCACCCGGGAATTCACAGTTTTAAGCAGGAGAGAAACAGAATTGTATTCCCTTGCCTTTTAAAATGATTTCCCTGGGTGGTGAAGAGATTGGAGGGAGTAACAGATGAGTGGAATGATAGATTTGATGATCTGGAAACCTTCAGAAAGGCAAGAAAAGGGCAGTTAAGTGCACTTAGGGCAAGTCCAGGTGCTTCAAGTTTGCAGGGTTGACTCCATCAGGCAGGTCACCAAGAGAGGAAACCACTCCTCAGATGGTTCTGCAGGGCCTGGCCCAGCGCTCGGTTTCCTGCATCAGGGAGGGAGGTGCTTTTGTCTAATTGTTAAATTTGTTTCCTGTTTATGCCCTTCTTTCTCACATGGAGATCCCTGTGCCCTCCTGCCTGGGTGGTGACAGCTATGTCCTAATTGGCCTCATACCCCAGGCTCTGCCTTCTCCAGCCAGTCCTGTAAGGCAGCTCAGCAGAGCTCCCTGCTCAGGTACTGCTGGCTGCAGAGCCTGGGGCTCGTCATTCCTTTCTACACAGCTGACAGCCTCTCTTGGCTCTGGCTCCCTCTACCCTTCACCCCTACCCTATGCCCAGCAGACACCACTGGCGGACCTCAGCAAATGTTTGCAAAACCAATGAATAAATAGTCCGCTAACAACTAACCCACCCTGTGCCAGGCCCCCAAGCCCTTGGCCATTCCTCACTTTGCTTCTGTGACTCACCCACTTCCTCTTTCTCTTCTTATTAAATGCTTCATTTCGCCAGGCCAGATGGCTCACTCCTTTGCTCCTAGAGCTTTGAGGGGCTGAGATGGATGGATTGCTTGACGTCAGTAGTTTGGAATCAGCCTGGGCAGCATAGTAACACCCCATCTGTAAAAAAAATTTTAACAAGGCTCGGGGCCTGTGGCTCAATGGCCTAAGGCGCCAGCCTCGTACACCTGAGCTGGCGGGTTCAAATCCAGCCCGGACCCACCAAACAACAATGGCAGCTACAACCAAAAAAAAAAAAAAATGGCCGGGCGTTGTGGCAGGCGCCTATAGTCCCAGCTGCTTGGGAAGCGGAGGCAAGAGACTCGCTTGAGCCCAGGAATTGGAGGTTGCTGTGAGCTGTGGATGCCACAGCACTCTATCCAGGGTGACAGCTTGAGGCTCTGTCTCAAAAAAAAAAATTTTTTTTAACAAAAGAAAGGAAAAATAAAATAGCCAGTTGTGGTGGCACCTATCTGTAGTCCTAGCTACTCTGGAGACTGAGGTGGGAGGATCGCTTGAGCCAGGAGTTCTGGGCTATAGTGAGCTACAATTGTAGCAGGACTGCATTCCAGCCCAGGTGAGACCCTTCTCTTAAAAAAAAATAAGCCCCATTCTTTCATTGGATTCTAGTTCCAGAAGATTTTAACAAACCTGGCGGATCCTGGGGTATAATAGAGGGAATAGAAGGAGGAAAGAAGTGAAAGTATGTCTGGCTCAGGGAAAAGACTAAAGATACAGATTAGCCTTTGATGTTAAATAAAAATATAACTTGATATGGCTTTGTTAAAAATTTAAAAGTGATTACTGATTAGGCTAGAACTAGAAGCCTGTGTTTTAAATTAGTGGAAGTACTGGAAGGCCTGAAACAACAACATAGAAAGCAATCCTTTCACTTAAAATCAGGAAAGAAAAAAAATAATAAAGTAATATAGATGTACAAATTGACCTCTTTTTTAAAAAATAGTAGACCAGGCACTGTGGCTTATGCCTGTAATACCAGTACTTTGGGAGGCTCAGGTGGGAAGATCATTTGACGTCCTGCTTTCACGACCAGCCTGGGTGACAGAGCATGACTCTTGTCGCTACAAAAAATGAAAAAATAGCCAGGTACAGAGGTGGTGCCTATAGTCTCAGCTACCCTAGAGGCTAGGGCTGGAAGATTGCTTGAGCCAAGGAGTTTGAGGTTGCAGTGAGCTGTGATTCTGCCACCTGTACTCTAGCCTGGGTGATGGAGCGAGACCCTGTCTATAAAGAAAAAAGAAAGTAGGCTCGGCGCCTGTGGCTCAACGGGCTAAGGTGCCAGCCACATACACCTGAGCTGGCGGATTCGCATCCAGCCCGGGCCCGCCAAACAACAATGACGGCTGCAACCAAAAAATGGCCAGGCGTTGTGGTGGGCGCCTGCAGTCCCAGCTACTTGGGAGGCAGAGGCAAGAGACTTGCTTGAGCCCAGGAATTGGAGGTTGCTGTGAGCTATGATGCTACAGCACTCTATCCAGGGTGACAGCTTGAGGCTCTGTCTAAAAAAAAAAAAAAAGTATATTTGTGGAGAAAGATCCTTTGAGATGTTATTCAGTTGTCACTCCTTGGTAGTAGAAGCTTTTTGGGACCAATTGTTGAAGTCTTTACTGACTCCCTACTGAACTCCAATGCCCTTGGTGCCTTTCTCAGGACATTGATTAATTATGGTTGTAACTGCTATAACACATGGGTGCTAACTAAGCACTCTAAGCCTTGGTTTCCTTATCTGTAAAGTAGAGACAGTCAGTGTTCCTATGTGATAGGATTGATGAAATGACTCAGCCAGACTTTTGCACGTTAAGTAATTAACATAGTGTCTGACACAATAAGGACTCAATAAACCTTCCATACAGTTTCCATTCATTCCAAACAACCATCCAATATCGGCATTATCAGCTTTACAGGTGTTTAGACTATAGCTCAGAGAAGTTAAGTAACTTGCCTAAAGTCACACAGCTAGTAAAGCTTTCCTAGGGAGTTAGACAGAAGTTAATTAGCCACAAATGGAAGTTGTGGGGAATCTGCACACAGAGAATGAGAGGTGCCATCTGGGGAAGGAATTGCAGATGGTGCTAAGGAAATTAAGGAGTAAATACATCCTAGCTATCCAGCTGAGGCAAGAGGATCACTTCAGCCCAAGAGTTTGAGGTTGTATGAGCTGTGAAGCCTCTGCACTCTACCAAGGGTGACAAAGTAAGACTCTGTCTCAAAACAAAACAAAACAAACAAACAAAAACAAATGAACAAAACAAACAAACCAATGTTTCATTCCAGTACTGGCTTTACTATGACCTGGATGAAATGCTCCCTAAATATCTACCTGTCCTGACTTTGAGCTCTTGGTCACCAAGCAACATTTTGATTGAGAGCCAGCCTTTCTTTCCAGGTGTCTTGCTGCTAGAATATGGGCACCCTGAGTAACGGACAAGAATACAGACAGTTTCCGGGTTACAGACGATCTGGTGTATGGCATTCTGTACTTACAAACAGACCTCCACGCCTCCCCATAAGGATAATTTATAGTTAAATAATTAAATTAATAATCCAGGAACTAGTTTCTTCTGCGCATGTAAACAAATCCACGTGCCTAAGCAATGCGCTGGCCAGGCATCGTTAGGCCAGCAGCTAGTCTTAGAGAAGCAGCTGATAGAAACACAAGAACACTAAAAATCAGAAGTTCCTGCACCAAGAAAATTTACAACAAAAGAATCAGCTGAAGCCTTTCATCTCACTGTATCAGGATTTGCTAAGCCTAAGGAGAAAGATCCTAACAGGGAGCAATTTATAAAGGTTACTGTGCAGTTAGAACATCAACTGTTACAAGCCCGCTTATGATGGAAAAAAAAAAAAGGCTGTGCAAATGACCGTAGACTCCTTTATAAGAAACCGACTTCACTGGTATGCTTTCCTCTTCCAGCAACAGAACCAAGCGCTGACTGTCCAGCACCCACTCCATCCTCTTCAGCACCATCTCCATCAGCATCTCCTCATTAATATTGGCCTCCCTTCTTGTGTCAAAAATGCCCTTCTGAAACATGATTGTAGGAGGGACTTTTCCTAACAAATGCAACCAGTGTAACATGGTTTCTTGTACCCTCAATGAATCCCCAACAATAAAAAAAAAAAAATGCCCCTTCCAGTAAGCAAGACATTGAGACATTAGCTGAATGTTAACTTTTAATATTCTTTTTTGAAGTTTCTTCTTTCTCCTAGGTAAACTTTGTATGAGTTTGTTTTCATGTTCTGTTTGTTTGAATTAAAATAAAGAGCATGATAGTTTCTATAACTTATTATTACAGCATTGGGGTATTATTATTATTACAGTATTACACCATATTACTATTACCACACATGAGCCATTATGGAATTATTATTATTGTTACCATGTATGTGCTGTTCATCAGGAATAGAAGTTCCACACAAATCTGACCTAAGATGTTCTCAGGAATGTATCTCCCCCTTTGGACCACCTGGATCCTGCCTCAGGAGCAAATTGGTTCCTACTCTAGAGACCCAGTAATAATTTTGTGCCCTTCCCAGTTTCTTTCCTGAGAGTGAGGATTGTCCTAGAGCTCAGAAGGCAGCTCCCTCTCCTCATTTTTATGGACACAAACCCGTTTGTCATGAACAGAAACATTGCTTTCCAGGGGAAGGCAAGGGAAAGGAACCAGCACTAAGGAAGCAGGACTCAGAGCGCCGGGCAGTTCCTTGTCGAAACACACTTAGTTCTGGCAGCAGTGGCTATTGACCTGGGCAGGTGAGAGAAGCTCTGTGTTAGTTTCTTCATTTGAAAAATGGGGATAATAATATCACCTCCCTTTTTGTGTGGATTAAATGAGGTGATTCATATAAATCACTTAGCACTGTTACTACAACTATTGTCATCCCTACTACTGCCAAGACTATAATCATTAATTATCCTCGCTGCAAATGTGAGGTGGGTGGAATTACATTTGGAAGGGGGGAACCGCGGCCCCACACCGCATCCTCCGCTAGAGGGCGCGCCGCGGCGGGAGGCGCGCGGGGAGCCGCAGCCTTTGGTAAGGTAGTGAGCCCGGAGCTGCGGCCCCGGTGGGATCACAGCAAACGTCTGTGCTCTGGCTGGATGCACTCGAGCCCGGAGATCCACAGTACCTCCTTCGTCCGCTCCCTCTGAGCCTGAAGTCACTATCTTTTGTGGTCACAGATATAGTGACTTATTTCCCTGTGACTCTGCTCACAGTGGCACCCAAATTCACCCTCTACATCCCTTCTCCCATGAAAATCTCAATTTCTTTCCGCACTGAGATTTAAGGACTGGCTCTGCTCCACCTGTGAGGTCTTCCAATTGAATCAATAAAAGAGAGGAAGCAAAGCGAAAATCTCCTGCCGAGGTTCAGATTGCTCCTCTAGGAAGAACAACAAATACACCTTTCATGTATGCGGCGCATTAGAGCCATGGTCTCACTTGATTTTCCTGGCGATGGACAACCAGGTCAGTTTAGGTAATAAGCCCTGCCTGGAGACCCGAGCCCCCAGCTGTGCACTCTGTCTCACTCACTCAGTGGGGCCACAGGGCAGACCCCATGAAGCCTAGCGCAAGTGCCGGGGCTGAGGGAAGCCAGAACACTGAGAATTGTAAAATTACCCTTAGGGCACAGGGCTGTCTGCTGGCTTCCCGTCCCCGGTTCAGACCTCCTGAGTCCCACAGCTGCCTCCCAAACTTCCCCACAGGAGCTCCAGTCTCAAAGCCCAAGGAGTGGTGACAGCGGCAGCTGCCGCTTCTCTACTTTCTTTCTAAATGAAGCTTTTGGGTCTGAGTCCGGGGCTTTCCCGATCTGGAAACCCCTGCAGTCCAGCTGTGTACAGTAGCCTTGGGCCGGGTCTACACAGCCCGGTTTGCCCTCTCCTGGCCTTTTGTCCACAGTTCCTACTTTGTGTGTACCACTCCCTCCAACATTCTTTGTCGCTCCTGTGTCTTTTCTTTCCACTTCTCAGGCCTTGGAGTGTTTGGGTTGATCTCAGGGACTTTATCTTCTCTGTGGTACTTTCTCTGAGGTGGTGCGGTCCAGTAGAGGGGAGCCCTAGGCGGTTGCGGCTTGCTGCCTGGGGCTCCTGCTCAGCAACCTCACAGCCAACACCCAGCCTTGGGGGGACAAGGAGTTGGACTGGAATTTGCACTTGAAGAACCTCATATTTCATTAGAAGGACTCAAAAAGTTTTGAACAAAGACCAATTTTGACTTCAAATATAAAACACTTTTCCTCTTGTCCTTAGGGTCTTTATCATTTTATTATTTTAAATTGCTTAGATTATTTTATTATTTTGTCATTTTACTATTTCCATTTACAAGTTTCAATATTGCTTCTTTATTTTTACACTATACTTTTAAGTTTATACTATATATAAAATATGATTTTGTCTTAACTTCTTAAACTCATTTGAAGTCAATTTTTTCAAATTTCTTTTATGTTGGAAAAACATACATAACATAAAATTTGCCTTTTTTTTTTTTGAAACAGAGGCTCCCTTTGTCACCCACTGTAGAGTGCTATAGCCTCATAGCTTAGAGCAACCTCAAACTCTTGGGCTTAAGCAATTCTCTTGTCTCAGCCTCCCTAGCAGCTGGAACTGCAGGTGCCCGCCACGAGGCCAGGCTATTTTTTGTTGTTGTCGTTGTTTGTTTGTTTAGCAGGACCAGACTGGGTTCGAACCTACCAGCCCCAGTACATTGACCGGCGCCCTAACCACTGAGCTAAAGGCACCCCCAAATTTGCCTTTTTAATCACTTTAGATGGATAATTCAGTGCCATTAATTACATTTCATAATGTACAAATCACTGCTATGTATTTACGAAATATGCCATCACTCCAAACAGAAGCTCTGCATCCAGTAAACAGTAACTCTCCCCTGGTAACCTGTAATCTACTTCTGTCTCTATGGTGTCCCTATTTTGTTTCATTTTATTTTTATTTTTATTTCTTTTAGAGATGAGGTCTTGCTTTGACACCCAGGCTAAAGTACAATGGTGTAATCGTAGCTTACTGAGGCCTCATACTCCTGGGCTCAAGCAATCCTCCTGCCTCAGCCTCCTGAGTAGCTGGATGTCCCTACTTTAAATGTTTAACATAAGTAGAATCACACGATATTTTTTTGTGTGTGTGCCTGGCTTATTTCATTTAGCATTTCTTCAAGGTTCAATTATGTTGTAGTATGTATCACAACATACTTTCTTCTTCTGGCTGAATACTCCTTTGTACTATTTCCACTTGTGTGTATTTTTTTGTTGTTGTTATTGAAAGGTTATAGAGCCAAAGATGAAAGATTATTCCAAGCACAAGATGAATGGAATATCGAGGCTTGGTTTGTGAAATTAAAATGGTTTTATTCCACTTGGGTGCAGGTAGGGTAAGATTTCCAACTGGCCCGGGAAAAAATACACATGTGGATAATGAAGAACAGGGGTTTTAAAGGTCAGGAAGGTGGGGGTCGAACATTCCCTTTCCTGGGTTGGACATCGGTTGTAAGGGTGGGGTTGGCCCATTTACCTCTAGGACATCCAGTGGGGTAGAGTAGGGGGTTGACCCATTCACCTTTGTTAGGTGGGACATCTGGTGTGAGAGAGTAGGGGGTTGATTCTTTTAGGTGAGTCCACCCTATTTGGGCAGGATTTGATGCTATCAATTATTTTTTGGTTTTGTTTTTGTCTTTTTTAGAGACAAGGTCTTGCTTTGCTGCCCAGGCTGGTCTCTCAACTCTTGGCCTCAGCCGATCCTCCCACCTTGGCCTCCCAAAGTGTTGGGATTACAGGCGTGAGCCACCATGTCTAAGACATATCCTCACTTGCCATGAGGCAATGTTGATTTGGTTCCTTGTGGAAGACAAAAATAGAGCATAACTGAGCTTTTGAATGCTTTGTACATCTGTCTGCCTTTGTGTTATCTATTTCCAGCCTGAGTTTAACCCCTCATCTCAGGGTGCAGCTGATCTCAGCTCCCTTCCTTAGAGTGAGACCAAGAGAAGCCAACTTGGCCTGGGAGAATACTCAAGAGGGGCTTCAGAATGTAGTTTGCTGCATTTCTTTCTTCTTCTTCTTCTTTTTTTTTTTTTTGCAGGTTTTTGGCTGGGGCTGGGTTTGAACCTGCCACCTCTGGTATATGGGGCCAACGCTCTACTCCTTGAGCCACAGGTGATGCCCGGAGTCTGCTGCATTTCTACTGAGTCATGTCTGAAGACGAAGCACAGAGCAAACTATTCAGCAGTCCAGCCTGCTGTCTTACCTCCTTTCCTGAATTTGGGTCTTAGAGATTCCTCAGAGGGGCCAAAGGGAAAACATGTACTAGGGATTGCCAATCATCTTCTGACATTCATTCTCCCTTCTCCTTCCTCTTTCCTTACTGAGGCTTACTATAGCTAAGTGTAATCATGGGACAAAGTTCTAACTGATAGAATGGGAAAGTAATGTGTGCCACTTCAAGGAATACCCTTACTGGGAGGAACCTTATTCTTTCTTTCTCTCCTTATCCAGCCTCCTGCTTGGAATGTGATTATGATGGCTAAACTCATCTAGACAGTGAGAATATTTAGCTGGGAGTGGTGGCGCATGCCTGTAGTCCCAGCTACTTGGAAGGTTGAGGCAGAAGGATTACTTGAGCCCAGGAGTTCAAAGTTATAGCCAGCCTGGGCAACAGAGAGAGACAACAGAGGGAGAAAAAAACATTTTCCTTTATTTTGTATTTTGTCTCTAAATACAAAATAAAGTAAAATACATTAAAAAAATAGATAGTGAGAACATGGGCACTTTCCTGTGGGTAGTCAGAGTAGAAAGCTGGCAGTATCCTGGATTACAGATTTTTACTATGAAGCTATCATGTCAGTCTTAAACGGTCAATGTCACATTACAAGACACAGTGACAGGCTCACCCCTGATATTTACAGGGCTTGGAGTAATAGTACAAATGAAGGCCCACATAACATAGGACTAAAGATTTAAAAGTTGCAAGCGAAATAAGTAAATTATTCAATTAAATATGTTTCATCTTTCTTCTTGATAAATACCTTCATATTGACCTGAAAGGTGAATGTAGCAGGCACTGTCGTCTGCCACCCATATTCTGACTTTAGGATCAAGTCACCCATTCCCTTGCTTTCAGAAGCTTTGGCTGGGACAGCGCCTTCTCTGGGAATTGCCCTTAGCTGAATAGAGCTGTTTTGCTCAAGGTCAAACCTCCTCTCTTCCCAGGCAGCCTACATCCCTTGACTGGGACGTAGGGGCATACAGAGTCTCAGTCCTAGGCTGGCCTCAAGCCTGGATAACAATCCCAGTGCCAGAGGCCTCCCCTCTCATGGGATGGGCTAAGTTCTCTTTTACAACTTTAGGACAGTTCATTTTCTCTTTCCTTATCCTGCTGCCTTCAGTCCTTAAAGGTGCTTATCCCAAGCACTCTCCATAAACCTTCTACGTGCAAATCTTAGAATCCATTTTCTCGGGAATCTAGTCTAAGACACACAGGCCTGAATTTAGAATTCTGGGACTCCCCATATTTCCATGGCAGAATGTGGCAGAGTGAGAAAAGCCAGTGTTGGGTCCCTTACTTGCAGTCTACCCTACTTTCCCAGAAAATACAAGTCTTCTCCAACCTCCAGCCCCACACCCTTCTCTGAAAACATCCACCTTTTGGTTATCCGGGGGCCTGAGAGCACGTGCAACAGAGGCAAGTCATGCCTTTGGGGGATGGTCCCAAGAGGAGGCCCCTGCCATATTGGGAGCAGGCTTGGGACAATTTGTGTCAGGGATTCAGGGGTCCCAAGTACCTAGGATATAGTTTAAAAGAAATGATGAAAACTCTGTGGTAGGCCCATGACTTTGGTTTTTCAGGCCCTTTATCACATGAGATAGGGGATGATAGAGCCTGGATCGAAGGGTAAGAAAATTTTTCTATATTATTTAAACCACTGTCATCTGTGTCTCTGTTAAAAACATCCAGAAATCTATATTTTAAGACATACAGTTGAGTTCCTGTACTTCTATGCCTACATTCTGGAAAAAAAATAGTATATCTCTTCAGAAGGGACTTCATCCATTAAATAAGCTGATTACTCTCAGGGCCTAGAGTATACTGTGTTTCCTTCATTTAAATGATATATCTCATCAATTAAATCTGATTTAATTAGGAACCCATTTATGTGAGAAATGTCTCTCTTTGAAAACTGTCCAGACTCATGCCTATAATCCTAGAGGTTTGTGAAGCCAAGGTGGGAGCATCGCGCTTGAGGTAAGGAGTTTGAGACCAGCATGGGCAACATAGTGAGAGTCCATCATTTCATAAATTACAAATATTAGCTGAACATCATGGAGCGTGCTTGAAGTCCTAGCTATTTGGGAGGCTGAGGCAAGAGGATTGCTTAAGACCAGGAGTTTGAGGTTGCTGTGAGCTATCATGATGCCACTGCACTCTAGCCTGGGAACAGGGTAGACCCTGTCTCAAAAAAAAAAAAAAAATCTACCCAAATAAATTCTCCAATAATCAACTATGCTAGCCTTTTGGCTCTCCCTGCTAAAGACTTATATCTCTGGATTATCCTTCAACATCCATCAGCTCCATTCTTTATAGAGACATTTCCACTTATTGCTTATCCAACAATTCTCAGTCATTTGCAAACAAACTAGACCAGAAAACCACAGACTTCCCCCACAAAAATTGGCTTGGGTGAACTCAAAGCACTCCCTTTCCAAAGAGCAGCCCTTTGAAAACCATGAGCCTATTTCCACAGTTATGATTGATGGAAAGATATTTCTGGCATCTCAAATACCAAATCCACCTATTGCAACCCAATGCTCTGAGAAAAATATGCACTGACTCTGGTGGCACCTGTGGCTCATCGAGTAGGGTGCCAGCCCCATATACCAAAGGTGGTGGGTTCAAACCTGACCTCAGCTGAACTGCAAAACAGAAAAAGAGCCAGGCGTTGTGGTGGGCGCCTGTAGTTTCAGCTACTTGGGAGACTGGGGCAAGAGAATTGTGAGCTGTGAGCTGTGAGCTGTGTGATTCCACGGCACTCTACCAAGGGCAATAAAGTGAGACTCTGTCTCTACCAAAAAAAAAAAAAAATATGCACTGACTCCTCATTTTCATAATGTACCATAGTAGGTAATATATCACCGTTGGGAAAAGCAGGGGGAAGGGTACATAAGACATCTCTATACTATTTTTGTAATTTTTTTTAGTCTAAAATTATTTTGAAACAAGAAAGGAAGAAGAGGAGGAGAAAACAGAGTAAGAAGGGAGTGGAGGGCGAGAAGGAGAGGCATTAAAAATATATCTCCTGGCTCGGCGCCTATGGCTCAACGGGCTAAGGCGCCAGCCACGTACACCTGAGCTGGCAGGTTCGAATCCAGCCTGGGCCTGCCAAACAACAATGATGGCTGCAACCAAAAAATGGCCGGGCGTTGCGGCAGGCGCCTGTAGTCCCAGCTATTTGGGAGGCGGAGGCAGGAGACTCGCTTGAGCCCAGGAATTGGAGGTTGCTGTGAGCTGTGATGCCATAGCACTCTATCCAG
>CAUYON010189595.1:0-15506 GCA_963573935.1 Arctocebus calabarensis
ACCTCCAATTCCTGGGCTCAGGCGAGTCTCCTGCCTCCGCCTCCCAAGTAGCTGGGACTACAGGCGCCCGCCACAACACCCGGCCATTTTTTGGTTGCAGCCGTCATTGTTGTTTGGCGGGCCCGGGCTGGATTCGAACCCACCAGCTCAGGTGTACGTGACTGGCGCCTTAGCCGGTTGAGCCACAGGCGCTGAGCCTTGTCTTTAATTATTATGAATGCATAATAGTTGCGTCTCTTTATAGAGTTCATGTGATGATTTGATACAGGCATGCGATCTGAATTCATCAAATCTGGGTAGTTGGATTTTCTTACCTTGGGCCTTTATTACTTCTTGGTGTTAGCAACATTCCAGTCTTTATTCTTCGAGTTATTTTAAAGTATGCCCTAACTTACTGTTGATCACAGCCATTTTGTTGTGCTAGGAAATATTGTACATTCTAACTCTGTAACTATTTTTAGACATATTAACCATCCTCACGTGTATCTTCCCCGACCTGCTACCTTTCCTGCTAATCTGTCTCCATGACATCAGTTATTTTTAACACTTAGCTTCCACCTAAGAGTGGAACATTAAAGATTTGTCTTTCTGTGCTTGGCTTATTTCACTTAGCATCCTGTTCTCCAGTTCCCTCCACAACGTTGCAGATGGCAGGATTTCATTATTTTTTGTGGTTATATAATATTCCATTGTTTATTTGTACCACAGTTTTTTATTCATCTTCCATCAGTGGACACTAAGTTAATCTAAATCGTGGCTGTTGTGAATGGTGCTGATAAACATGGGAGTGCAGATATCTTTTTTTTTTTTACAGTTTTTTTTTTTGGCTGGGGCTGGGTTTGAACCCGCCACCTCCAGCATGTGGCGCCGGCGCCCTACTCCTTTGAGCCACAGGTGCTGCCAAGGAGTGCAGATACCTTTTCCTGTATTGAATTTGCTTCTTAGAGCTAAATTCCTAGCATTGGGATTGCTGGATCCCGTGGTAGGTCTATTTCAGTTTTTGAGGAGCTTCCATACTCTTCTCCAAACGGGTTGCATTAATTTGCCTTCCCACCATCAGTCTATGCAGGTTCTTGCTCCACATCCTTGTCAGCCTTCATTATTACCTGCCAGCTGGGGGGAGATGAAAACTCACTGTAGTTGTGCCTTTCATTTCTCTGGTTACTACAGATGGTGAGTGTTTTTTCATGTGACTATTGATCGTTTGTATGTCTTCTTTGGAGAAATGTCTATTTAGAGCCTTTGCCCATTGCTTTCAATTGAATTTTTTTTTTTTTATTGTTGGAGTTTCTTACATGGTCTAGTCATTAATCCCTTTTCAGGTGAGTATTTTGCCAATATTTTCTCCCATGTTGTGAGTTGTTTCTTCCTTTTGCTGACTGTTTCCTTTGCTGTGCAGAAGCTTTTTACTTAATCTAGATGTTTAGTGGTCCCATTGTCCAGTTTTGCTTTGGTTGAACAAGTCCTTGCCCAGACACATTCAGAAATGTGTTCTGAAACATTTCTCCAGTATTTTCCTTTCATAGTTTCCAGCCGTAGGTATTATGTTTTTAATTCACTTTAATTTGATTTTTGTATGTGGCGAGAAGTAACGGTCTAGTTTCATTCTTCTGCATGAAAAATTCTTCTCCATTCTTCTGTGGTTATCTAGTTTTCCCAGAACCCTTTATTGACGAAAGTGGTCTTTCTCTATTGTATGTTCTTGACGCCTTTGGTCAAAGATAAGCTCACTATAGAGATATGGATTTTTTTTTTTTCTTTTTTGAGACAGGGTGTTACTATGTTGCCCTAGGTAGAGTGCTGTGCCCTCACAGCTCACAGCAACCTCAAACTCTTGGGCTTAAGCGATTCTCTTGCCTCAGCTTCCCAAGTAGCTGGGACTACAGGCACTCACCACAGTGCCCAGTTATTTTCTTGTTGCAGTTGTCGTTGTTTAGCAGACCTCGGCGGGGTTTGAACCCTCCAGCCCTGGTGTATGTGGCCAGCGCCCTGACAACCAAGCTACGAGCCCCGAGCCTAGATGTATGGATTTATTTCTGGGTTCTCTTTTCTGTTGCATTGGTATAAATGTCTCTTTTTATATCAGTATCATGTTTTTGTTACTACATTTCTCCAGTATAATTTGGAGTCAGGTAATGTGATTCTTCCAGTTTTGTTCTATTCTAGGTCTTAAGTTCTGGGATTTTTTTTTTCCTATTTTTATGAATAATGTCACTGGTATTTTTTTTTTCTTACCGGGGCTGGGTTTGAACCTGCCACCTCTGGCATGTGGGGCCGATGCCCTATTCCTTGAGCCACAGGCGTCGCCCATGTCATTGGTATTTTGCTGCGAATTGCATTGAATGTGTAGATTGCTCTGAGTAGTGTGGATATTTTAACAATATTGATTCTTCTAATCCTTGAGCATATAATATCTTTCCATTTTTTTTTTTGCATCCTCTTCAGTTTCTTTTTTTATTTATTTATTTATTTTTTGAGACAGAGCCTCAAGCTGTCACCTTGGGAAGAGTGACATCATAGCTCACATCAACCTCTAATTCCTGGGCTCAAGCGAGTCTCTTGTCTCCGCCTCCCAAGTAGGTGGGACTATAGGCGCCCACCACAACGCCCAGCCATTTTTTGGTTGCAGCTGTCATTGTTGTTTGGCGGGCCCAGGGTGGATTCGAACCCGCCAGCTCAGGTGTACGTGGCTGGCACCTTAGCCCATTGAGTTTCTTTCATCATTATTTGGAGATTTTTTTCTCTTCTTTGATTAAGTTTACTAATAATAAGGTATCTTATTTTATTTGTAGCAATTGTCCTTAACCATTGCTCTGAGTTTATTTCTTAGCTGTCTTTTGGTCACACCAGCCTTGCTGTGCCTTTGGTATGCCAGGTGCATCTCTGCCTCAAGGCTTTGCACTTGGCTTTGTGTTTGTAATGCCCTTCTCTAGATCTGTGGCTCACCTCATTTTATTCAGATACCTGCTCAGGTGGTCTTCCTGATTACCCTAGAATGGTAACACCCCCTCCCATCTTATCATATTCTGTTACTTTAGTGCTACATTATTTTTCTTAATTGCCTGTATTAGTACTTGTTGTTTCTATATATATATTTCTTTTTTTTTTTTTTTTTTTTTGAGACAGAGTCTCAAGCTGTCACCCTGGATAGAGAGCTGTGGCATCACAGCTCACATCAACCTCTAATTCCTGGGCTCAAGCGAGTCTCTTGCCTCCGCCTCCCAAGTAGCTGGGACCACAGGCGCCCACCACAAGGCCCGGCCATTTTTTGGTTGCAGCTGTCATTGTTGTTTGGCGGGCCCTGGCTGGATTCGAACCCACCAGCTCAGGTGTACGTGGCTGGCGCCTTAGCCCGCTGAGCCACTGGCGCCGAGCCTATATATATTTCTTTAACTGTTTGGTTTGAGATTACTATAGCTTCACATGCAATTGTAGGAAATGATATGAGCAGGGCAATATTGCTCTTACCCAGTTTCCCCCAGAAGCATATCACAACTAGGAAATTGATGTAGGTACAATCCCCCACCTTGTTTTCAGATTTCATCAGATTTACATGCACTCACTTGTGAATATACTTAGTCCATCAAGTTTTATCATGTGTGTGAACTCTGGTGACCATGCTGTGGTCAAGATATACGACGGTTCTGTCCCGGGGACCCCTTGTGCTCTTGGAGCCACCACTGTCTCCCTCCTGTCACCCCTCCCTGATGTCAGATTTTATATTGTCTATCCTGTGACATTGCGGCTCTGTGTGCGTGTTGTTCATCGCTGCCTGTCCAACCCCCATGGGGGTGGGGGGGGGGAGTTCCAGCATGTCGTGCATTGGTTAAGTGAATCACTCGGTCATAAGACAGTTCTCTCCTGTGGGGAAGAATTGAGGGCGGACAGCCTTGTGTGGTTTTGGGCAATACTGTCCATGTCTAGTGTGGGTTGATAGTCTTTCTTCTCACTAATCCCTTTTATTGTTACTCCCACTCTTAAGTACTAAAATCCCTTTGACTCCAGCAATGAAATGCTCATTATTGAGCGCTTAATTTGATGGTGCTAGAAATCAGTGTCATGGGTCAAGACAGACTTAACAGGTCGTAGCTGCTTCTTTCAACCTCTGACCCATATTTTTAAGGGAGCCAAAACTCCTTACCTTTACCTTGAGTAGTTAGATTTGAACTCTCAGCTGTGACTGATGCTATCTCTTTACCTCCTCTTTGATTTCCAGATGAAATTCCAGATGTTACTCCTTAATAGGATGTATTAGAATTGAATTTCTTAATAGCACATCATTATGTTTGTAGATATATAACATGTTTTGGGTCTAGAACAAATTTGGACTTCGTCCACCTCTCATGTTCACATTTTTATCTTGAAGAACTCAAGGTTGCTGACTATGTAGAGGACAAAGGATCAAGTGATGCCGTTTCACCTGACGCCCTCACTGCAGGTCCCGGCTCAGACACGGCCTCTGACTTCAGGTCACCACATACTCCAGAGTGGGGGAGGGACCTGCCACCCAGTGAGAACTTTGTACTTCGTTCTGTACTGAAGAAACCCTCTGTCAAGCTGCTTCCCGAGAGCTTACAGGTAATAAGAGAGTTATACTTCCTAAAGCAAATGAGCAAAAATTCATTTTGGTTCACAGCAATACTCTGAAATGTCATTTATCATACTGATGTAAAAGGAAGTATCCTACGATAAACTGGTTTGTCTCATCTTATTTAAAGTACTATGTGGAAGTTCTTTTTCTTTTTGATAATAAAGCATGGTGTATAGTATACAGAATATAACATAAATAGACTGTAATTTATAAATGGTTCATAATCTTAATTGTGATTATTAATGTATAAATATATTTTACTGATTTATATAATGCTATAATGATGCTAGTTAATGATAATTAATGTGTCAGTCTGTTAACCTGTCTACCCAAAGTATTTGGTCTTAAAAATACTTCTTACAGGTGTGGCGCCTGTGGCTCCAGCAGCTAAGGTGCCAGCCACATACACCTGAGCTGGTGGGTTCGAATCCAGCCCGGACCCACCAAACAACAATGATGGCTGCAACCAAAAAATAGCCGGGCGTTGTGGCGGGTGTCTGTAGTCCCAGCTACTGGGGAGGCGGAGGCAGGAGAATTGCTTCAGCCCAGGAATTGGAGGTTTCTGTGAGCTGTGATGCCACAGCACTCTATATAGGGTGACAGCTTGAGGCTCTGTCTCAAAAAAAAAAAAATACTTATTACAGCCATGATTTTTTTCGCCAAACCAAGTTAACTTGAAGAAAGAGGAAGTTGATAGGAACTAGCTGATGGGCAGTTACTCAGTAGTTTCTCTCGACAGTTTCTGGCATTATACAGCAGTACTTTAAGAAAGGTATTGGCCCCATTTGACACACACTTAACCTTGCTGGTTTGTTAAGTCAACTCAGATTAGTCTGATGTTAAAATTCATGACAGGTGGAAAATCTGTAAGTGATTGAGAACATGGGCTGAGGAGACAGAGTGCCTCGTTCAAATCCTGACTTTGAACCTATTAGCTGAACATTTTTGTGCCTGGCTTCCTTATCTACAAAAGGGTAATATTAGTAATTATCTTAGTGCATAATTTGAACATTACATGGGATTATAATAGGAAAATCACCATCAGACCCTGGCACGTCAGAAATATAAATCATTTTTTTTCAAACCGTAGCATTTTAACGTTTCTTTGTCTACACATCTGTTTCTAAAGCCAAAATAAACTAGATTACCTTCCATCTACATGGGTAATTGGTGATGAATTGCTATTTTAAGGGTTTCAACAACTTCTTTGATTAAAGAGCTGATTTAGATACACTACTTTAAGTAGGTGTTGGCCCCATTTGATCCAGCAAATGAAGTTAATACCATATGCAGTTAATATTTATTAGCAATTTGATACAGCGAACATCAAGTCTTCTCATTAGAATCGTGTGAAGTTGGGTACAACATATTAATAACTTCATTTGCTGGATCAAAGATAGAATGAATTTAACCAACATTTATTGATTTGTATTATTTTAATTTTGGCTCAGAATACCACCTTCTAAAGTAATATCTGGAGAACTTCATTTTTATGTATGCCTGATACTGTGTTTTAGCCAGAACACTTCATAAAGATAATCACCAGTACATACTTGCCTTTGGCAGAAAAAATTGAAAATTACCATTCTTAATTGCTATGTGTATATATATTTCTCTCTCTCTCTTTTTTTTTTTTTTTCGAGACAGAGTCACACTTTGTGGCCCTTAGTAGAGTGCCCTGGCCCATAGCTCACAGAAACCTCAAACTCTTGGGCTCAAGCAATCCTCTTGCCTCAGCGTCCCGAGGAGCTGAGACTACAGGCAAGCGTACAACACCCAGCTATATTTTTTTTAGAGACAGCATCTTGCTCTTGCTCAGGCTGGTCTCAAACCCATGGGCTTAGGCAGTCCACCCACTTGGGTCTCCCGGGGTGCTAGGATTACAGGCGTGAGCCACTGCGCATGGCCCTCTCTCTCTGGTTTTTTGAGACAGAGTCCCCGTCTGTTGCCCTGGGTAGAGTGCCATGGCATCATCATACCTCACAACAACCTCCAACTCTTATGCTTAAGAGATCCTCTTGTCTCAGGCTGCCTGGTAGCTGAAACGGTAGATTCCCGGCCACCATGCCCAGCTGGTTTTTTGTTTTGTTTTTTACTATTTGATAGAGACAGTGTCTTGCTTTTCCTCAGGCTGATCTCAAATTCCTGAACTCAAGCAAGCCACCCACCTAGGTCTCCAGAGTGCTAGAACTATAGGGGTAGCCACAGCTCCTGGCCTATGTATTTATTACTATCGGTAAACATATAATGGATGTTTATTTTGTTTAGGAGCATTGTAACAACCTTGATGATGATAAGACACAGCCAAGCATACTCTCAAATCCTGAAAATTGTTGCAAAGAACAAAAAATGGGTAAGAAATTCACATTTATTTTGAAGTCTGAGGACATCATTTTAATCAGATCATAAAATCTGATTAGACTACGGAATTTTCAATGATCTGTTAATAATGCATCAATGCTTCCTAAATTACATGGGAAGGAAGAACAGTGGGGTGGGATAGACTCTCCGGAGAGCCTCGGAATTGGTCTGTCCATTTGACTTACTGGTGGAACTTGTAAGGGTAGTTTACATTCCAATTTTGTAAACTTTTAAGATATTCATACAAAATTTTACTTTTAAATCTATGACCAGGGACCACACCTATGGAGCATATTGCAAGGGTACAAGTCAAATCTATCAAGTATTGAACACAATGTCTTAAAGCTGTGATTAAGTAAATGAGGTGAAAGCTATGTTGATTAGTAGGATTTAAGCAATCCAATTTGTACAAATAATCGACACATTGAATCCCACAAAGGCACAAATGTATTCATGATCTGTGTATATGACTTAGTAAAAAAAAAAGAAATACCATATTTTAATTGGAAAACTGTCTTTCCCATATTGAATGTATTCTACAAACATTTTTACTATACACATAATAGCTTAACATGATTATTTCAAAAGATCTAGGATATGCCTTTTGGATAAGAAATACAGCTTAATTTTTTAAGGTATTCCCATTTATTTACAGAAGATGAAGAAAGTTATAAAACTCCGACCTTTGTTAATATGAGGAAAAGAAAGAGAGTTACTTTTGGAGAGGACCTGAGCCCCGAGGTGTTTGATGAGTCTTTGCCGGCAAATACCCCCTTACGTAAAGGAGGAACACCTGTTTGTAAGAAGGATCCAAGTGATACCAACTCTCAGCCACCTGAAATGTTACTGGTTCCCGAAGTACTACCTCAACCAAATTTTGATGACAAGGGAGAGAATCTTGTAAGTGTGAAAAGTATGGAACAAACTTTCTCATATTTTTATCAGGCCTCATATGTTTTACATGAGCAGTAATTATGTTTTGAAGTCATTACCTGGACTAAATGATATGCCAGGGTTTAATCTATATTTTATGTAGGTTTTTACTGGTTTTGCTGTATTTCGAATAATACTTCCATGACTTTTTGTATGTACCATATTTCATGGAACCTTCGTTATAAAGATGATTAGTAAATATATACAATATATACTTTATGCATTTTTATATCAGATATCTTTATTATTGACTTTATTGTCTTTTGTAGATAGTGAATCTTCATGCTTATTACAGTTCCTCCTGTCAAAATACATTCTTATCTTTTCTGTTTGAGGCACATTATATATTCACTGAATTTAATAATATCTAAGATCTTGTCTTTTTTTTCTTTGTTTAGGAAAACATAGAACCACTTCAGGTTTCATTTGCAGTTCTGAGTCCTAGCAAGGCTCCAATCTCTGAGACTCTTTCAGGTAGTAACTTTTATTTATCTTGTCATAAATGTTGTTTCAAAGTATGTATGGATGACACTTAAATCTTTATTTTCTTTTAAAATTTGTATAGTTGTTACAGTAATACATACGTGGCTTAAGAAACCTAATGGAGCTGGGTACAGTGCTCACGCTTATAATCCCAGCAATTTGGGAGTATGAGGCAGGAAGATTTGAAATGAGAAGTTCTAGAACCACACTGGGCAATAAAGTGAGACCTCTATCTATAAAAAAAAAGATGAAAAAAGCTAACAGGTGTGGTGGCATTTGCTACTTAAGAGGCTGACGCAGGAGGGTTGTTGGAACTAAGCGTTTGAGGTTGCAGTGAGCTTTGTTCACGCCACTGTACTCGAGCCTGGGCAACAGGGTAACACCCCATCTCAAAAAATGCAATAAATTGGAAAAAAAATCTCATAGTATAGAAAAGCGTGTAAGAAGGTGTTATCCATCCCTTTTTTTTTTTTGCAATTTATTTTTTAATTTATTTTGTCATATTTTTGTAAAATAGCAGAAATGCAATAAAAACTTTATTTCTACAGTACCAGAGGTCTGAGTGGGGCGGGGAGGGGGTTTCAGGGGAATTGGGGTCTGCGGTGGGAAGGCTTTGCACGCAGAATCGGCATGAAATCAACTAAAATTGCTTTTGTTGTAGACGGTTCTCTAAAAACACCTGCCACCTTCTGTTTCCTCTGTGCATCGTCATCACAACCACAGCCTCTGTCTTAGTCGTTGGCACTGCACAGCAGCTTGCCTTTCTTTCTTGTAGAGACAGGGTCCCGCTCAGTTGCCTAGGATAGAGTACAGTGGCATCATTGTCGTTCCCTCAAGCTCTTGGGCTCAAGTGATCCTGCGCAGCCTCCTGAGGAGCTGGGGCTTCGGCATGTGCCACCAGCTACCATGCCTGGCTAATTTTTTTTTTCACAGAGACAGGATCTCAGTATTGGGCAGGCTGGTCTCTAAACTGCTGGCCTCAAGTGATCCTCCTGCCTCAGCCTCTCACGGTGCTGGGGTTTCAGGCACGCACAGCTGCGCCTGGCCCATGCATCCCTTCTATTCCACGTCTGTGTTCCATGCTTTATAATCACTCACCTTTAACTTTCCTAAGTACCCTCATTTTTCAAGTTGCTCTAAGCAGCGAAGTTGGTCTCTCAACTCGTAAGTATCAACAATAAGTTTTATTCGTAATTTGACTCTCGGAATGATCTGCGTTGTAGGGGGTCATTCTTAACTATCCACAATTTTCCGTGCACATTAATTGGTTATTTTTATCACATATACTTTGTAAGGTCTTTGTATTTTTTTTTTTAATTTCAGGGTACATATGATTAGGTTACATTCTTTGCGTTTGTTAGGTGAAGTCCAAGTTCTAGTTGACCCTTCACCCAGTAGGTGAGCGAGCCATGTGCTCCTACATCGGGCCTATTAGAGAATGGACCAAATTCCCACCTTCCTCCCTGAGATCAGGATTTTTTTATAACCATGACAAGGCAACAAAGATTTCTCCCAGCTATTCTGACAAACCACGGCTGGCGAATGTCATGGGGTCGGCACTTAGGATGGCAACTTTGATTCATGTGTCTTCCCTGGTCAAAATCTTTTAGTGGCTTCTTGTTGACACAAACCAAGCTCACAAGCACAGAATCCAGGCCATGTTTTTTTAAGTTAGAGCAAAAATTTGTGCCATAGTCTATCATATTTTAAAGCTTGTGCTGTTAAACACATAACTGCCTTAAAAATTAACATTTTCTTAAATTTTGTAAAATTATTTTCATGGATATCTTAATGCCCTTCACTACAATTTCATTGTACAAAAGGAAACGCACATGATAACGTGTCAAGCAGTCACCATGCAAAGTGGGCAAAGTTTTTGAGTATTCAGTAAACCTAAGGTTTTAAAAAAATGGACTTCAAAGTATATTCCTTTTAGTAATTGTTTGTGTTTAGATGTTATATTAAAAGCAAAGATGCGTATACAGAAGACTATGCGGTCTTTCTGAAAGGTGATGCAGGTTGTAATTCTGTGTTTGCTATGTGATTCTGCTGACTTCTTCCTAACTGCTAACTTTCTAACTTCAGGCCCTGAATCCTGCAGTCCTTCAAACAACCAAGAGAAAATATCCTCTTGTAAAATTGGTGCTATAACACGGGCTTCCAACAAAAGAAATGTAAGTGCTCATATTTAACACAATGTCTTTGCTTTTCAGTGTTTCTGTTTAGTTTTTCTGTTTTTGATGATCACACGCTAATGAGTAAAATCTTTGCTTGACCCATGTCATTAAGGACTGACACTTATCCTGCCTAGCATGTGACGTAGGGTGATACTGCTTTCCTGATTGGATTTTTATTAATTCTCTTAGAAGAAAAATCCAATAAAATTAAGTGCTCTCAGAGTTGCATTAATGTGGAAGGGAATCTGTTTGGAAATTTTGTTTGGGATCCATATTATTTTATGAATTTCATTGAGGTAAAAATGGAAGAGATCAGCATGGAATCAACCGAGCCCATGACTTAAATAGAACCTGGTTAGATTGTTCTTTGGTTTGGTTTTAACAATGGATTTTAACAACCAATGAATACATGCACGTTTTACTACTTTTTTAAGCTAGATAAAATTAGAGTTTTGTCCACGACATCATGTTGTAATGTGCTGTTATAATTGAGATCATAGAGTTTTTAGCTGATAAGGTTAGATGATAAACCCAGAATTCAAACCTAAATAATCTGAAAGTTCATGTTTTATTTTTTCCTGTGACCCAGCAACAGTTAGGTGCCAAATTTGTGGTTGCTTGGTATTTGATGAATGATCAAACATGCATCACCTTTCAGAAACACCGCATAGTCTTCTGTATACACATCTTTGCTTTTAATATAAGTTAATTAATTCTTTTTTTTGAGACAGAGTCTCAAGCTGTCACCCTGGATAGAGTGCTGTGGCATCACAGCTCACAGCAACCTCAAATTCCTGGGCTCAAGCCAGTCTCCTGCCTCTGCCTCCCAAGTAACTGGGACTACAGGCACCCACCACAACGCCCAGCCATTTTTTGGTTGCAGCTGTCATTGTTGTTTGGCAGGCCGTGCTGGATTCGAACCCATCAGCTCAGGTGTACACGGCTGGCGCCTTAGCCCGTTGAGCCACAGGTGCCGAGCCAAGTTAATTAATTCTTAAGCTGTTTCTTAATATATCATTTTCCTCCCTAATGATAATTGGGTAGTGTATGTGTTCCTGCATCTATGTTTGAAATATCAGAAATGAGGAATTTATTCAAATTTATGAATTTTGGTTAAAATGCTTCTAATGGAATTTGTGAGTTTAGAAGGAACAGGATCTAAAATAATAGAAGCATCTTGGGAAGAAAAAAGTGAGGGTTGTACATTAAAATGTGACTGCCTGTGCTTGGCGGTATCCTCACTTTAAGTTTTCTTTACAGCAATTGATCAGTTTTGCAGAAGATAGCGCTTGCAACTTGTTTGATACAGAAGCCCAGCCCTGTAAAGAAAAGAAAATGAACAGAAGGAAGTCTCAAGAAACCAAGTACACAAACAGAGCACTGCCTAAAAAGAATCAGGTAAATGTGCTGGAGATACAATAAAGAGTGAAGTGATGTATCTCTTTGTTCTATGATTAGGAAAATATTGGAGCAAATGTTTTCTATGTAACATAAGGCCAAGATTATTAAAATCATCTTTTGTTAGAGTAGAAGTTATGTATTCCCCTGTTAATTAGCTAAGGGACATTTCCGCATTTTCTTCATGTGTGGGTTGCATGCATCTTGCACAGTAGGAAAGTTGATTGTCATCTTTGAATCTAATCTCACTTCTCACCCTGGTGGGAGTCCTCTGATACTTCAGTGAGTGTGTCCTCTGCTGTTCGTTGAACTTCCAAATTGAAACTAGCCTTCAGTCTTCCTTAATACTTCGGTCATCTTAGGTGCCTTTCCTGCCCTGGGGTTATGGCCGGTCTGGCCCCTTAAGCCACTACCCTCACCTCTTCACAAAGTTGTGATCTGAAGCCACTTACTCCCTCTGCCATTTCTGCAGCTTGTACCCAACGCCTAACTCCTTTCCAACGCCTTCCACTTGTGTCTGTGCTCGTGACTGTAGCTCATTCTCCCACCCCAGCCTCCTGTCCTTCCAACTCTCCCATGCCCTTCCATGGACTCTACACTGAGATCAGTCTTCAGCCTTCTGTGTCCACTCCGGAGCTTTCAGATGCTCCTTAAGTTCACGCTCTCAAGGCGTCCACCCAGCAGAGTGTCCACTCTGATGACAGCGCCCCCCAGAGGCTGGCGGGTGTGGGTGGCGCTGGTGCTGCTTACACGTTCATTGCTTCAGATACTGTCTCAGGTCTGGCCTCATTTTTCTCCTCTTGGCCACTTCCCTTTATTTTCCAAGTATTTAGAAACTTTGTCATCAAAATCCAGGGCATGTTGTTCCCTCTTGAGATCTCCGCAGCATTCGACATAATTGAACATTCCTTTACAGTCTCTATCAAAGGTTAATTTTCTTCTTATCCTTAAATGTATAAGGATACATTCCCCCCCAATTCTACACCTTGCCCTTATAAATTCTTTATTTCCTGGGTGATTTCATATGCAGCATGGTTAATGACCACATTTGGAGACCAGATCTTCCTGAAGTAGAAATATATGTTTAACTACCTATTAGATATTTCTTTTTGTTTAATTTTTTATTTCAAATTAATATGAGGGTACAAATTTTTAGGTTACATTGTTCTCACTTCCAGAGTAAAGTTCCGTACATATTTCTTCATAAACCACCCTGTGAGCCCTTCAAAATCAACATTTCCAACACTCATCAATTTTAGCACCACCCCCTGCCACCACCAAAACATTCCGTAAACTTCCTCCCTCCCTCATGAACTAAAAATTAAAAATGCTTTTCTTGGCTGAATGGGACTGATATCCTTGAGTCATCAACTCCAGAACAAGCTGCATGTTTTCCTGATTGACTTCCTTTTTTAAGTCACACAGTCTTGATGAAATGAAAGATCCTGCTGCCAAAAAACTACATATATTTTTAAATACGCAAACAATTTATATTATTGCATTAGACATGGACTTCTTTTATATATTTTAAAAAAGATAGTATTAGGAATTGTGTTCCTGTTTCTTCAAATAAAATACATGGCCTGAAAGTTCAAGAAGGATTGAGCCTTAAGTTGCTCCTGTCCTTCCCAGGACCCTGCTGAATTACTATAATTTGAATAATAAAAGGAATAGGTATAGAATAGCAATGAGGAGGCGCATTAAGCAACAGATGATGACAGCCTTCAGCGGTTTTGTAGAAGACAAAGCAGATGGGAACATATTGACAGATAGAAGAGGTGGAAAGATTTACAGCTCAGATGTGCTGGGGGAACGGGAGGAGTTGGGGACCAGCCTGCACGGGACTCCCAAGAGACCTGGGCCCAGGATTGGCAGGTACGATGGCTGGTGAAAGTGAGAAGTGGTACTGGGAAAAAAAACCAGAAAACAGATTAACTGAAGTCTTACATATGAGGTAGTGTGTGCCAGTTGGCATGCCACGCCCCCGCCCCCACGCTGAGGTTCAGAACAGATGTTGTCATCTAGGTCACAGCCTTCCTCCTGGAACTTGGAAAGTCTCGTCTTGACAGCCAGCTCTTGCCCTAAAGCAAACCCCGGCAGACAGGTGACACTTATTTGCCCTGCCCTGCTCCGCGCAGAATTCCTAGGTAGAACTTTCATGCAGGAAAGAGACTGCGCTGAGAAACAGAGGAAATGCACACCAGCTTAGTGTTTTCTTAGGTCAGAATTAGATGAACCAATAGCGTGTAAGAAAAAAGACTAGTATTAATGAGCTAAAAACTGACTCCAGAGTAATGAGTTATTCAAGGAATGGGAGAAGGGGGCATGAGTCTGTGCATGCCCGTGTGTGTGCACACTCTGATATGCTCAGGTTTAAGGAAATACTATCTGTAAAATTGAGAAGGGGGTGCTATGAAAAAGGAACAGAAAAAATAATTGTAAAAGTGTAAAACGTAGTGATTGGACTAGAAAATAGAGTTAAGGAGAGTCTTCCAGAAGGCAGAGCACAAGGAAGTCCAGTCTGGGAGACTTGATGGGAATCTCAGAAAGAAGGAAAAGACAGAATGGGAGAATTGTCCAGATAAGAGGATTTCCCAGAACTGAAGAAAGGAGTCTGCAAGTTAAAAGAGCCCAGTGAATGCTTGGCACAGTGAAAAGGCCAGAATTCAGACATGTCGGTGTGAAGCTAAATGGGAAGGTTACAAGAAAAGTGGACTCTCCTACAAAGAAACAAGAATCAGAGTGTATCAAGTTAAAATAGTAGCCTGAATGGGCTCGGCGCCTGGGGCTCAGTGGGCTAAGGCGCCAGCCACGTACATCTGAACTGGTGGGTTCCGATGCAGCCCCGGGCCCACCAAACAACAACAAAAAAATGGCTGGGCCTTGTGGCAGGGGCCTGTAGTTCCAGCTACTTGGGAGGCGGAGGCAGGAGACTCGCTTGAGACCAGGAGTTGGAGGTTGCTGTGAGCTGTGATGCCATGGCACTCTACCCAGGGTGATAGCTTGAGGCTGTGTTTAAAAAAAAAAAAAAAATAGTAGCCTGAGTGCTAGACGATGATTCAACAGGACATTTAAAGCTTGGAAAGAGACGGGCAGTGCCTCAGCCTGTAATCCGCTAGCACTTTGGTAAGCTCCAGCTCAGGAGTTAGAGACCAGCCTGAGAAAGAGCAAGACCCTGTCTCTACTAAAAGAAAAACTAGCTAAGTGTTGGGGCAGGTGTCTGTAGTCCCAGCTAGGTGAGGCTGAGGTGAGAGAATCACTTGAGCCCCACAGTTAAAAGTTGCTATGAGCTGGCTCGGCGCCTATGGCTCAGTGGGCTAAGGTGCCAGCCACGTACACCTGAGCTGACGGGTTCGAATCCAGCCCAGGCCCACCAAACAACAATGACGACTGCAACCAAAAAGTGGCCGGGCGTTGTGGCAGGCGCCTGTAGTCCCAGCTACTTGGGAGGCGGAAGCAGGAGACTCGCTTGAGCCCAGGAATTGGAGGTTGCTGTGAGCTGTGATGCCATAGCACTCTATCCAAGTTGACAGCTTGAGGCTCTGTCTCAAAAAAAAAAAAAA